>JAODAL010024966.1:0-59545 GCA_025379985.1 Phyllomedusa bahiana
TTTTTTAAAAATTTTTAACTTTTTACCGGGTAAGGGGGATGCCCCAAAAGGGAAAAAAAAAAAAAATCTGGCATTGTTTTCTTTTTTTGGAAAATGAGCCATCATGCGAGATAAATATATTTTTTACGGTCAAAAAATCAAGTTTAACAGTTAAAAAACCCAAATAATGCTATTTTTTAATTAATATTATTATATATATATTTATATATAATATATATATATTATGTGTGTGTTTAATGGAAAGGAAAGAAAAAAAGGGGGGGCGCCAAAGGTAAACATTTTAAAATAATACCAATAAAAGGAAAGCTCACCTGGAAAGATTGTGCATAAAAAGGGGCAAAACATCAAGAAGGCTTGGGGCCCTTAAACAGCAGCCGGACCCCGGAAACACATTTTCTATTTTCCCCTGTCCGGGACCTATTTTTAAAAGTATCCAAAATGGACGTGGATCCAGCGCCCGGGGAAAAAACGAAGAAGCGATCTCTCGCATAATATATTAAAAGAAGGGCTTTATTTTTTAAAATGCAGCGACTTTTTGTGTCAACAATTTAAAACCCAAAAGACAAAAAAATAAAAAGGGTCAACGGTTTTTCCTGCGGCAAACCCCACTTCCTCGGAGCACTACACTCACAGGGCTACAGGTTTAATATATAAAACAGGATGCCGACAGGAATTGTCACAACGGCACGACGAACCAAAGATCTTTTTAGTCCACATTCTGTTTCTTTAGTAAAGAAGACTATGAAGGGATGGAAGTCAATCACTATAGTGTCAGGTCACAGCCCGAGCTTTAAAGCTGGGGTAAAAGCGCAACAATTTCATTGGAGTCCGGGGGTCTGATGTCGGCATGCCGGGGACGGTTGAGTCCTATAAATGCCAAAAATGTCGCCCCTATGAGAAGTAAGTCCCAAAACTTTTCTGTTACAAGTGGAAACGAAAACCTTAACATCATATATCAGTCCCCTTTTTAAAATATAAATAATCACAAATTAAAGCCAATAGGCTGCTCCAAACTAAGATCATAAATATTAATATGTTGATTTACATTAAAAAATGAAGTACCTTAAAAAAAAAAAAAAAAAAAAAAGTGCTAACTATATAACCTTACCAATTTAAAAACAAAAATTTTTTTTAAAATTTGATGCCAAAAAAGACCAATGTTAAATATTTTGATTACTTTTTTTAATCCCTTTTGGCCTTAAAGTCTGTAGGGGAAGATCCAGTCATTTTTTTTTTTTTTTTTTGAAAAATCTGGGAACGATTGGGTACATCAAAATTAACAATCATGGGGGGAATATTGAAAACCAAAAAACTTTTTTTGTCCCTCGTGCAGGTCTTGCTATGCTTTTTTAAAAAAAATCACCTTTTTTGTGCTAGCAGATTCCTTTAAACGAATATGTAAAGGGGGGTGGTTTGCCACGTATTCATTGAAAATTTCATTCAAACACGTAAACAACATTTGTAATTTACAGTTTTTAAAAAATTTTTTATGGGAATTTTATTTTTTCGTTGCCCTTTTAGGTGATCGGTTCTTCCCCTATCATGCCACACATTTTCATTTTGGGGTATTACATGGGGGCTGCCCCGTTTGAAGAAATGGGGTATTCACTATTTAAATGAATGTTTATTCCATGGGGGGAATATACCTTTAAGTTTTGGCGTTTTGAAATATAGATTAGGATTTTTTGTTTAAAGGCGAAAATATGGGTCTTCATTCAAAAAAAATTTCCAATGCTTGTTGAGGGTTTTTTTTAATTTTAGCAGAATGAATTTTTAAACCCAGTTTTTTCGAGAAAAAAATTTTAAAATTATTATTTATTTTTAGAGCGCCATTAATTCCGGGCGCTGTACATTCAAGGGTTACAAAAATAACTAAGTCAAACAATTCAATCTGACAGTATGTAACAATCAACAGGGGACAGAGGAGAGAGAACCCTGCCCCCGAAGGCTTTCAATCTACAAGGGGGGGGGAAAGAGACAGAAAGGGGGGGGCAAATGTTTTTGGAGGGTGTTGAAGAAGGGGGACTAAAATTTATAGCTATCCTGAAGAGATGGTTTTCAAGGTGCTTTTGGGAAGCTGGTGAAATTTGGAGGAGAATCTAATGTGTTGGGGCAGTGAGTTCCAGAGTGTGGGGGAAGCAACGGGAGAAACCCTTGGAGACGGTTGTTTTGAAGAGCTGATAAGGGAGAGCAGGGGAAAAGTCCTGTGAGGAGCGGAGATTGCGTGAGGGGGAGTATCTGGAGATTAGGGCAGAGATGTAAGGAGGGGAGAGGTTATGGAGAGCCTTGTGGGTCATTGTTAGCAACTTGAAGTGAATTCGCTGGGCAATGGGAAGCCAGTGAAGGGATTGGCAGAGGGGAGAGGCAGGGGAGTAGCGAGGAGAGAGGTGGATAAGACGGGCGGCAGAGTTGATGATGGATTGAAGGGGAGCAAGAGTGCTAGACGGGAGGCCACAGAGAAGGTTTGTTACAGTAGTCTGGGCGGGGAATGACAAGGGCAGGGACCAGCATTTTTGTAGTTCAGGGTTGGGAAAATGAGCGGATTCGTGAAATATTTTTCAGGTGGAGGCGGCAGGCGGAGGTGTATTTTATTAGTTTTTTCTTTGGAGATAACGTTATTGGATGTTTTCTTTTTTAGGCACTCAGACTGTGTAAGAGCATTAGACTTCATAATCGCATCTTCAAGTAGCTCTTTAGGGTAATTTTTCTCAATAAACCGATTTTTTTTAAAAACTGAGTTTGTTGTTTATAATCTATATCTTCAGTACAATTCTTTTTAATTCGTCTAAACTGTCCGTACGGGACGTTAGCTAGCCAAGGTCTATAATGGGCGCTTCTGAAGTCAATATATGTATTATTATCAACCTGCTTAAAAAATTTTGGTGGTTACTTTATTATTTTCGATGGAATAAGCAAAATCTAGGAACTCAGTTTTTTGATCACTAAGATTAGCAACAAACTTGATACCCCAGTTATTATTAAGGTGTTCAATGAATGTGCGAGCGCTCTCTTCTGTACCAGACCATATAAAAACCAAATTGTCAATATAACGTTTATATAAAACGATTTGTTTAGCATACTCAGTATATTCATAATTATATTGTTGCTCAAAACACCCCAAAAATAATTGGCGAATTTTGGGGTGCCACCCTCGTCCCCATAGCCACACCTTTTGGTCTATTTAAATACTTCACTGTTAAGGTGAAAAAATTATTGGATAATATAAGCCCAAAACCTTTTAGGAGAAATTCTTTTTTTTGACACTGACATGGATTTCATCATTTTCTAAATTTTTTTTTATGCACAGCAAGCCTAGTGAATGTGAAATATTAGAATATAGGGCAGATACGTCTGCCGTTACTTAGAGGTAATTTGGTGCAAATGGAATTTCTTGTAATAATTTAATTAAATGCCCTGAGTCCTGTAAATAACTTTCCAGTTGTAATACATGCGGTTGAAGATGGATATCTATGTAAAAGTAAATTGACTTGTTTATTGCATTTTAAACCCGTATTTAAAGGGGCGGCCAGGTGGATTCACTAGATCTTTATGAACCTTTGGTAAGAAGTTAAAAAAAATGGCTTATTAGGTTTGGATATAAGAATGAATTTTTTTCTCTTTTTTATTTATGAGATTTTCTGAAAAAGCTTTTTCCACAAATATTACTACAGCGTTTTCTAATTTTGGGAAAGGGTCATGATCACATTTGGTGTAATAAGATTGATCGCCTAAGATGTTAATGGCTTCTCTATATCCAGAATAACAGTCCCCCCCCCCCCTTTATCAGCCGGACGAATGATGATATGTTTGTTATTTTGGAGTTCTTTTAGCGCCTTCTGTTCCTCTTTATTCAAATTAACTTTTTTTTATGGTAGGTTTTATTTTAGTTAAATCTCTACCTACAATTTCTTGAAATGTTTGGATGAAATTGCCCTGTGACTGTATAGGGCAGGCATCCTCAAACTGCGGCCCTCCAGCTGTTGGGAAACTACAACTCCCATCATGCATTTATTTAATCTATAACAGTGGGGAATGAAAGGGAGTTGTAGTTTCCCCAACAGCTGGAGGGCCGCAGTTTGAGGATGCCTGGTATAGGGTAAAAAAATAACTTAGTTTTTGCTGAATTTTTTTCGACATATCGTTACTTTCTGAACGTGAGGGGATGTACGAGAAATGACGTCAATGAAATTTTTTTCAAAAAGGTTTGTAAAAACCTAAAAATAACAAATTGTAAATTCAATTGTTTTGTAGGCAAAGAATAGTCCCCCCAAAACTTTATTTCATTTTTTTTTTAAGGTATAAGAGAAAAATTTAAAAATGCCATACTTAAAAAGATCTTCTTTTGTTTAGGAAGAGCAAATTCACAAAACCTAACCGGCCTTTTTTTTTTTTTAGATTTGGTCCCTGCCCTGCAGCCTCTATATTTATCTTTCTTTTGGAGCCTTCAACCGCATGTATTACAACTGGAAATTTTTTACGGGGACTCGGGGCTTTTAATTTTTAAATTCTACAAAAAATTCCTTTTTAAAACCAAAATTACTCTTAAAAGGGCAGACGTACGGCCCCCTATTTTTTAAATATTTCACATTCACTGGCTTGCTTGCATAAAAAAAAACTTTAAAAAGATGAACCCCTATCAGGGTCAAAAAAAGAATTTTCCAAAAGGGTTTTGGACATTAATTACCAAAAATTTTTTTTCACCTTTTAAAAGTGAAGTATTTAAAAAACCAGGGGTTTTGGGCTATGGGTACAGGGTGGAAAACCCACATTCCCAACTATTTATGGGTGTTTTGACAACAATATAATTATGAAATACTGAGAAAGCTAAACAAATCGTTTATTAAAAAAGTTATATTGACAATTTTGGGTTTTTTTAGGCTTTACAGAAGGAGCGCTCGCACATTCATTGAACACCTTTAAAAATAACAACTGGGGGATAAGTTTGTTGCTAATATTGTGAATCAAAAAATTGATTCCAAATTTGCAAATGCCAACGAAAATAATAAAGAACCACCAAAACTTTTTTTTAAGCAGTTGATAATACATTTAAAAAGACTTCAGAAGCGCCCTTATAACCTTTGGGTAGCTAAAATCCCCCTACGGAAAAGTTTAGCAATTAAAAAAAATTTTCTTGAAGATTAATTAAAAACAACAAACCATTTTTTTAAAAAAATCGGTTTATTTAGAAAAATTACCCTAAAAGCTACTTTAAATGCCAATTTTGAAGCTAATGCTTTTTCCAAAGTCTGAATGCCTAAAAAAAAAAACCTCCAAAACGTATCTCCAAAAAAAAACGAATAAAATACATTTTTTCTCTGATAACTAGGATAATTCCCCCCATGCCAAATTAAAACAACCTCAAAAAGCATTGGCAAATTTTGAATGAAGACCCAAAATCTAAGCCCGTACTACCAAAAAATCCTAATCTGATTTTTCAAAGACCCGCCAAACATTAAAGGTATGATTGCCCCCCAGTCGGAATAAAAACATTCATTTAAAGCTATGTCAAAAAACGGCCAATTTGGGCCGTATTTCGGTCCCCTAATTACGCGCCGAAGTTTCGCAAATTACAGGCTGAAAACGGCCCATTTCATTACGGTAATTCACAGTTCTCATAGAGAACTGTGGATTTACGTCTCCTCTCCCCGCCCGGCGGGGAGATAATTGACATGTAAATTACTAGCGGCGTATATGCGCCGCTGGCAATTCAAGTCTATGGGCCGCCCCCGGTCACACGGCGTAATTGCAGGGCGTAATTATGCCCTGCAAATACACCGTGTGAACATAGCCCAATAGTGACATATCCATTTCTTCAGAACGGGGCAGCTTCCCATGTAATACTCCAAAATACAAATGTTGTGGCATGATCAGGGCGACGAACACGATCACCTCAAAGGCAACGAAAAAATCATATCCCATAAAAAACTTTTTAAACTGTAAGGCTATGTCCACACTGCACATGATTACGATCGTATCTCCGGCGCTTTTCGTTTTTTAAAAGCGCCGCATATACGATCGTCAGTGTGGTGCCATAGACGGCAATAGAAAAGACGAGTTGCTGTCTACACAGCTCGTCTTTTCTCTGCCCGTCTGTCGGCAGCGGCGTATGATATAACATGTTGTATAATACGCCGTGTCTTCTCGTCTTCCTTGACGTCTTCCAAATACAATGCTAATGGTATGGGGGACTCGGGAAAACGAGAAGCGGCCCCGGGGCTTTTGCACAAAGCGTGACAAAGCCGCGGTCCTGCATCAAGAAAGACCGGCCGCTTTAAGGGCCGTTTTTTCTCTGATGCAGTGTAGACATAGCCTAAAAGTACACATGTTGTTTACGTGATTGAATGTAAATGTTCAATGCAATACGTAGGCAAGACCACATGCCCTTTACATATTCGTTTAAATGGTCATCGTGCTAGCACAAAAAAAGGATTATATAGTGTAGCACTTTTTTTTTTTTTTTTTTAGGTACTTCATTTTTTAATGTAAATTAACATATTAATATTTATGATCTTTGTTTGGAGCAGCCTATTAGCTTTAATTTGTGATATATTTATAAGGAGACTGATATCATGCATGTTTAAGGTTATGCGTTCTCACTTGTAACAGAAAAAGTTATGGGACTTAAAGAGGATTTGCCAAGAGACCAGTTACGTACCTACTGTCAGCACGGGAGCAGGATATATACAAATCATGCTGAGTCATGAAGCTGCAGGGGAGAGAGGGTGGGGGCGAGTGAGGAATCCAAGGGAGCGTCTCAAAACTTTAATGAAATAATAAACAGTACAACAGTGGATTCTCAATAAAAGCAAGACAAACCTCAGAGTGCACTCTCTACCCAGTGCCTTAAAAGCTCATTCATTTTGCCCGTCATCAGATAAGAAGTGATTCACGCAAGCGCAGCCTGTCAGCTCCTGGGTCGTGACTAGGGAAAGCATTGAGGTAACCAAGGGGGATTGAGAAATGCTGTAGCTCTCGGAGTCTTCACTTTTTGTAGTCGCATATATTTAGAAAAGTGATTAGATGCCCATTTTGGAGGTTCCCACGTGAACATTACATGGTGGCAAAACCCCTTTAATCGTCTCATAAGGTCGACATTGGGAAATTGACAGGATCTCCAACCAGTCCCTGTGCATGCCGACATCAGAACCCGGATCTCCAATCACATCCTTTGATTGACAGCTTTCACCACCAGTCTTTAAAGCTCAAAGACATGTGACCTGACACTAAGAGTGATTGACTGATCCTCCATCCATTCATAGTCTTCTTTACTATAGAATCAGATATCGTGGACTAAAACGATCTTTGGTTCGTCGATGCCGTTGTGACAACTTCCTGTCGGCATCCATGTTTTATATATAAAGCCTGTAGCCATGTGCAGTGTATGCATGCTCCTGAGGAAGTGCGGGTTTGCCGCACGAAACGCGTTGAGCCTTTTTAGTTATGTCTTTTGGTTTTAATTGTGTGACAGCAAAAGTCTGCTGCACTTTTAAACAATAAAGCCAGTCTTTTTAATATATTATAGCGAGAGATCGCTTCTCTGTGTTTTTTGCCTCGGAGCGCTGGATCCACGTCCATTTTGGATACTTCAATAAATATAAATATTATATAATATATATAAATAATAAAAATATAATAATATATATTATTATATTATATATATATATAACAAGTTTTTTGTTTTTTTTTTATTTAAATTAAGTTACAAAACATGTAGCCACCCCGGGGACTTGCACACTTGATTGTCAACACCTGCCGTGTAGAGAGCGGGCTCAGTGAGTAAGCCCGCAATACAATCTCTTAGCACTCGCTCCACTTCCGTCCAGATGCATAAAGGGGTTAATAATTTCCTAGCATGTTAGGTTTGTCTCCATGCAAAAAGCCATGTGGAGTCTGATCCTGATGCTCCCTTACTGTACATCCTCTATAAGGCTGTGGCCACACAACATAGGACAAAAACCGTTAGAAAGTCGGCCAGTTTTTGTCCGATGCATGACTGCAATTTTTGTCACGTTTTGCACAAAAACCACGGTTGGTTTTAGCTTTTTTCCGTTGGCCTATACAACTGAATGTAGGGGAAACCGACTGAAAGACGCCGCCGTTTTTTACAACACATCCCTAGAACCGCCAGAAAATGATCGGAAAAAAACGAACTGTGTAGACTACAGGTCTTTTTTTTCTCCTAAAGTTTATGGGCAGCCAAAATCATCAGATTTTCATCCGTTTTAGAATTCTAAGGGTGCGTTCGCACGGCAAGGGACATTTGTCCGGTTTGTGTGCAGTGCACATGGCCGCGGGGGAAGGATGACTTTTCTCCGCAATGAGCGGAGAAAAGCCCTTCCCCTTCACATTCACATATTCAGTCCGAAAACCGGACTGAAGATTGTGTTTGTAGAATGTTTTGAGGACGGCCCGCAGGCGGAAAACCCGTGCATTGGGGACTGCTGCATGGGTTTTCCATAGAAGCCCTTTCTGCTCATTTTCGGACAGTTTTTCAGAGTGTCTGAAAAACCGGCCGAAAACCCATGCAGTGGGGACATGCCCTAAAACCACCAAAAATATGATCGGTTTTGCATGCTGTGTAGACATAACTCTCTCTTTTCTACACAGTTGAAAAACCCATGTAAAGTAGAGGGTGCAGTTTGGTCTTTTGTCTCATATGGTTACATTAAAAACATGACTGTTCGGTGATGAAGACCACATTGCTGTTGGAAATGTACTTATGTGGCATAACTGATAGTTTTGTAGAGTTCATAGTATATTCTGTGCCACAAAATTAAGAAAAAGTTATTCTGTGACAAAATTGTATTTGGTGTCACAAAGTGTATTTCTGCGACCCGATGAATTTCATGGCACATGCTATCCTATACCCCCTCCGCCCAAAAAAATAGTATAACACCACTAGGGATACATATATAGTAAGGCTATTGCACCAGAATCCTGCCACAATGTTTGTCAAAGGCTGGCGTACATGCCTTGCACCACATTAACGCATTTTAGACAGTTTTTAAATACTTTCGAACTGCACCTGACACAAAAAAATGTAGCTTTTAAAAAAAGGGGAGTGGGTTTTTTAGAAAGGGCCCCTATCATGGCGATATTAGAATACCCGTATTAAAACATATTAAAGTGCGGAAAAAAGAGTATATGCATTTCCCGGGGGGGGTAATAGAGAAGCCAGGGGCCCCAAAGCAAACTTTGGATGGGGCCCCCCCACCCCCCCCCCCCCCGCCCACCCCCCCGACCACACCATTACCAAAAGCGTTGATAAAAGTGATAAAAAAGGGGCAAAAACCTCACCATACATCTCACCTCATACTGCACCAAAAAATCCCACTTAAAATAAACCAGCATTTCTATAACCCTACAAATAAGGACCTGATTTAAACCCCCAAACACGACCCAAAATTACCACCACATAGTGACTGAATAATACCCTACACTATTACTGATCAGTACACAAACACCAATACTGTCTCATAACAATATAGAATAATAGAGTGACCATATAGTGGTATATACCAGTGTACACAGGCTCTGCAGACTGTATATTACCTCCATACAGTGACCATATAGTGGTAGATAGCAGTGTACACAGGCTGTGCAAACATATAAGTGATTACATTTCAGTGACGTCTTGTGACTCACAGTGAACGATTTCTCTGACCAGTCGTTGACTTTCTCTTTTTTCTGCATCCGGTCCAGACCCGCCATCATACATCTCCGACCACTTGGTCCCTCGCAGATTTAGGACGTCAAATAGCCTAGAATCCTGACTTTTTCCAGCACCTGCCCCCCTGGGCTATATGGGAGTCCATTTTTAGGGCATGGGGCAGGGTTTAGATAGGATATATTGGCCCCAAAAATAGGACACACACACACATAACACACAACAAGGAGTTTAGTAGGCCAATAGACGTGCCCCATATAGGCAGACAGGGTTTAGGTAGCTAAGGGTAGCCATACAGGTAGACAGGGGTTAGTGTGGGCTGAATAGCGGCCCCCAGATATAGAGGAGTACCGGGTTATAGGCGTCAGCTTAAAGAGGGGCCCCATATAAGTAGACAGGCAGACTTGTGGGGGCTGTAGAGGCAGGCATGTGGGGGCTGTAGAGGCAGGCATATGAGGGGGTTTAACTGTAAATCGATTGACCAGCTATCTCCAAATGTCTATAATAGACGTATTATCCTGAGAGGGGATGTCCAGCCCTCAATACAACTATAGCAAAGAGAATCAGGATAGAAACATATGTTTGGTATTGCAAACAATTTTACTGTGTTGTATCTTCATACATTGTATATCCAAAATAGGTAAAAGACATACATTTGACACTGTTGTCGGATCAAGTATCAACAGCATATATCGCACTAACTGATCAGCCACCGAATCATAAAGTCAATTGCCATACCCTACTTTGTGATCCCTTAGAGCGAACACTTCTTACTCGTTACGGGTTGGGTGTGCATAGGCTAGCACTAACACGGCTAATCGAGCAACACTCCGATGCAAAACACCGCTCCAACGTAGTGCGCTCTCAGATAATGCCGCTACAATGCCCCGCGGGACGACCAATCGTCTCCGGCATCGATCAGTGTTTCAACCAATTGGCACAAACAATTTACGAGTTAATTACAGCCGATCAGTGAGAAACTTTTACCCAGATGCCTAAAGGATACAAACTTAATTTCCTCAGATACAGAATCTCAATCAATAAGAGTATTACACTCCGATGAAAACACCATACCATATGCCCAATTTAGATCAATTAAAAAGCTTATCTATACCCCAAATAGTCCCTATCTAAAGCCGAGACAACGGTTATAGAGAGTCATAATTATAGCGGAACCTTTACTAAAAACAATGACTCACAAGTCTTCACTAATGAAGGAAAATAAAACCTCTACTGATGGAACATTAGAGTTAGAAATCTTGTTCGTATCAAGAAATTCCATTTCCGCGCTTTTAGCCACATGAACGATTCTATAATGCAGCAACAAGGCACATCCATGGGATCTCCACGATTGCCCCATGTTTCGCTAACTATTATACGTTGAACAAATAGAAAGTCAATATAACACTCCACGGCCACCATTGCCCCAGAAAAATTTGACCACATGGATCAAGATACGCTGACTGAAAATTTTCTTAAGTGTGGTTGATGAGGTCAACACATGCCGGAACACATACTACACAACTGATGAGCAGTTATCCCCATTAATAAAACAATCACTTCCATCCCTTATAGGAATTTAACTCCTAACTTGTACCGCTAACGACACACAAACTCGACATTCTAATTTTTTGGATGTAACAAGTCTATAAAAATAGCGGTAAATTAGAAGCAACTCCATACAAAAATGAAATGGATAGGAATGAATATATTACATTCACGATAGCTTTCCATGCCCACTCCGCCAAAAGTGCGTAACCAATGCTATCCCTAAGTGGTCCGAGACAAACTCTAAGAGATCATATGAGAAGAATAACTAGTAGTAACCATAATAATTCGCGGACAGAACCCTAAAACAAACAGATTAATGCATAAACCAGTTTTGCATAATAAGGGGTTACCCTAGGAATGAGTTAATTAAGAACAGCCAACGAAATTCCAAGATTACGAGAGAGGAAGGCATTGCAAACAAACAACATAAGTCTAAAATGGATAGGAATAAGTTCTATCTGTTTGATGATGGAATCATGCTAAACAAATTAAAAATACCATTAATAAAGCTTGGAGTATTATACAAAGCGATCCTATATATGGGAAACACTTAAGAGATCGACCCCTATTCACATACCGAAAGGGGCCCAACGATTAAAAACAGGGTAGTACATTCGGACGTCAAACCTATGAAAACACGCCAGGGAATCTTATACACTAAAAAGAAAGGCACGTTCCCTTGTTTGAACTGCCAAAATTGTTCTGCCATAATACGAGGTGATACTATACACCATCCAACTAAAGGATATCCCATATAAAAATAGAGGGTCAAACCCACTTGCAATACAACCAATGTTTTTTTATCTACTCAAATGCCGTGTGGCAAAATCTATGTCGGGCAAACTTCAAGACAAGTACGGATACGAGTGAACGAACACAAATCACAAATCCGCCTATATCAAACAAAAATGGCAATGGTATACAAGAGGATACAACAATAAAAAAACAAATTCGGTGAAACATCCATTGCCAAAATTTTTTTGATTTCAGACACAATGCAAGTGAACTTAGGTGGCAGGTTATTGAACATATACAGTCACAAGACTACAGTAATATAAAAAGAGAGAGGTATATTGGATCAGTAGGCTAGAAGCGCTAAGCCCAATAGGATTAAACGAAGAATGTAAATGGAGCGTTTTTTTGTAAAAAATGTTTGGCATATAGTCATGTCTTTTGTTGGGTGCAATGGGAAATAGTTATTGTTTAGCAATGGCTGTATTGGCGTCTGTATTGGCGTCTAATACGAAGCAGGTAGTAGCTATGTTAACAATAGGTCAGACACACAAGGGTTAATCATTGCACGAGGGGTATTTAGTCCAACTCCTACCTATTGCAGGCGAGCTTGACAAAAGGGGAGGTCCCCGAAACGTCGCGCAGGCGCAAGCCTTCCATTCCAGTCTGAAAGAGTACGAGTGTAGCCCCTGGAGAGATCTGATGATCCATCAGGAGGATAGCGGCATTATTGAAGCACTCGTTGGAGCGTGTTTTGCATCGAGTAGCATACCGTGAGTCTAGCCATCACACCCACCCGTACGAGTTAAGAAGTGTTCGCTCTAAGGGATCACAAGTAGGGTTGGCAATTGACTTTATGATTCGGTAGTGCGATATATGCTGTGATACTTGCTCCTGCAACAGTGTTAAATGTATGTCTTTTAACTATTTTGGATATACAATGTATGAAGATACAACACAGTAAAATTGTTTGCAATACCAAACATATGTTTCTATCCTGATTCTCTTTGCTATATATGAGGGGGTATAGTCAGGCATCTGAGGGGGTATAGTCAGGCATCTGAGGGGGTATAGTCAGGCATCTGAGGGGGTATAGTCAGGCATCTGAGGGGGTATAGTCAGGCATCTGATGGAGGATAGTCAGGCATCTGAGGGCGTATAGTCAGGCATCTGAGGGGGTATAGGCAGGCATATGGGTTAGGTAAAATAAGAAATCACTAACTCACCTCGGTCCACACTCCCCCCGATGCGCCGCTCGCTCCTTTCTGCTGCTCTCCATGCAGCCTCTGTGCTCAGCGCGGGCGGCGCGGTGATGTGATGTCACCGCGCGCGCCCACAGAGCGCCGGCAGGGGAAGTAGCAGAACGGAGCGATCGGCGCTCCGTACTGCTAGCTCCAGCCAGCGCTGCCTCTGAATGCTCGGGCCGGGGGCCCGGGCCTTCAGAGGGAGTATTCGCCGGGCCCCACACCTCCCCGCCCGCCGCAGTGAACTGTTAGGTTCAGTGCCGGCGGGCCCAGGAGTGGCATTACCGGGGTAGCGGACGCGGTAGCAGCTGCCCCGGGGCCCCAGTAAGCGCAGGGGCCCCGTAGCAACTGCTACCCCGGTAGTTACGCCCCTGATGCAGTCAAAAACATCTCTACGTCTACCATGCTCAGGCGCTCACCAGGAGTTTCCCCTGTCCCCTGTGGGCCAGTCCGAGCCTGCAATGTGTGTACACACACACACACACACACACACACACAAAAATCCTATCATATACTCGTATATTGCCTAGTAACCGCCAAATAAATATGTATGTACATACAAATCTACTATTGGAGAGGATTCCCTTATGAGTGCTGTTACCTCACCACTGTCTACATCTGCCTGTTAAGTTTTTAGATGCTTAATTTTAATATTCATCAATAAACTTCTCAACTATTAATTTGTATGGTACTTTTTCTGTGACCATATTCTATGTGGTTTAGTATTTAAGTTCAACCTATTTGGATCCAATGCATATTTTAGGCGTGTAAACATAACTAAATATGTACCAGAAAGTGTGGTACGTATTTGGATACGTTTATCCTTCAAAAACGCACCCCATTGTTTCATATGGGAATTTTACATGCGTAAAGCAGATCAAGAATTGACATGTCACTTGTTTATATGCATCCGAAAAAAAGAAATACAATTATGTATGTAAAATATGTATTGTGTGAATGACGGTACATATTTTATATTGAAATCAATGAGACATGACATTGTTAAATACGTATTTTGGTATACATATTTTAATTATGCCGTGTGAACATACCCTAGAAGCGATTGTTCCAGTCTTTACTACAGAACCAATCAGAGGTCAGCTTTCATTTTTTAAACTGCTCTGAAAAAATGAAAGCTGAGCTCTGATTAGTTGATATGGGTGACAAAGAAAGTTCTACTGTTAGACAGTTTTGATAAATGAGGCCTATTGTATGCGATTTATTATATTCCAGGAAAAATATAATGCAACTGGTCTGAGCTGTAGACTATGAAAATAATTGCACAGAGTTAACAAAACAGACTTACTGACAAAAACAACATTGCAGGAAACATATCACCACATAAGATCTTTTGCGAAACATCAAAGCAGATTTACTAATCCTGTGTAATACTTCTAAAACCGTCTAACCTTAGACAGACAGTCTAAGTATGTGCCAAAGTTATCACAATGGCTCATACTGTTCAAGCCCTTCCCATCACAGAGAGGTTTGTTCTCGATGAATAGGTTTTTTCCTTCCTTTTTTCCCAATTGCCATAGTTTTTTTTAGTCATGACTTTTTTTTTTGTGGGACAAGACTTTTAATGAAACTGTAGAACATAACTCACTGGTAAACAAAAAACACAAATAAATTGTTAAGTGGAACTGGGAAACCAATGTAATTGCCCCATTTCTTATTTCATTTTTTAATTTTATTTTTTGGATCGGGGGTCCTTGTTTTTATGGATTTCAATGTGTGGTAATTTTCATTGTTTAGGAATAGTTTGCAACATTTAGACCCTCAGTAATCCGGTCTTTTTTTTTTTAAAAGGTGGCTGAATGCCATAGAGACCAAAATGCGAGGGGTAGGGTCACCCCCTGGGTTGTTCCTCACGGACACGGTCAGCGGCAAAGAGAGCTTTGTTACCGCATTGAAAATTCCGCTCTTTTCAACGCAGCATTTCAATGAAGTAATGACCCGGAATGCCCAAGGCGAATTTCTGCCTCAGGCACTTTGTGCCGATAATGACTTGTGTAAAATCGTTCAGAGACGCCGATTGTACATAGGGCTCAGTGTAAATCACTTGGCTTGGATGAGGATTCCGTGCCCAGAAACGGCGTCCAAATCCGTAGTGAAAACACTGTCAAGTAATCTGTATTCAGACAATAAAAGTAGGAAGGAAAGGAGGATGCTGCTGCAAACTACTTTACCCTTGGACATTAATCACAGTGTTTCACAAAACATACCGCCAGCCTTGTGTGGGAAACAGAATGGAATAGTGGGACACAGATAAGTGTGGGAAACAGTATATATACACACACACATACATACATACATACATACATAAATATACATATACACACACACCTTGGCTTCAAAGAGAATATTTTTTTTCCCAATTTAAACCAGATGATCTAGAAGATTCTTCTCCGTTATTCTTACCTTCCGATTCTAGATTTTGTAATTCTGTTATCTGTATAGGATTATGGGGGTGGCCATCTTGTTTTTAAAACAGCATTTAGAGATCTGCTTTACGGCAGCTACATGGACATACAAGCCTGTGCACAGGAGGTGATTTACTGACTTCTACAGGAGAGTTTGCTAAACATGTGCTGTATTGGGGAGGTAAAAGGACCTGTGACTATAGTGAATGGTGGATTCTGTGTTATCTATACATTGGTGTCACTCTTCATTCTTCCTGTAACAATGAGGATGCCGATGAGAAGTGTCCTCTATAGAACACAAAGTATCAGACTATTATTCAGCTTACTGATCAGAGTGAAAGGTTCAGGATTTTTAACATGAAAACTCAATTTAAACAATAGGTCATTTCTGATAACACACTGGGGATTTTTAGGTCTAGGTAGGTAAATATTAAAGCAAAAGAATTATTGGTTACAGTGAGTACTGTAACAACCCCAGCAGCGGTCAACACTGCTATGAACCTTCAGGTGGCACCTACATATAGTCGAATATTTAAAAATAAGTGGGTACTTTTGAAAAATGGCTCTTCATGTAGCCTAATCTTTCATAACTATAAATGGTGTTTATCAATATTAAACAATGTGATATTAAACACTGAAAAAAGCTTTTCCTGGCCACGGACATGATTTCTCAGTTTCCTCACATAGTTACATAATTTTCAAGACCAAAAAAGACCGACGTCCATCAAGTTCAGCCTATTGTGCTACAGTGTGGATCCATATTTTTAAATACAAAAGTAAAATTGCAGAGTTTGATCAAAAGCAAGGAAATTGGTCCATTTACATAAACAGGTATCACAAATGTATGGAAAAAAAAATCTACATGCAAACTCAAATACAGCTCCCCCTACTGGTGGATAATGTTGTGTTCTGCCAGACATTTGCACATAATGTAAAAATGTTATAAATGATCACAAACATTACCACTTGAGAGAAAGTAAAAAAATATATACCGTATATAATATCAGAATAAAAAATATTTAATTATATTTGCAGTCACGTAGAATACTGATCATATGTACATATTGTGGATTGGTTGTAAACAGGTTAAACAAGTACAATGCACTAGACAAAGACTACTGATGTATTATTGACTAAGATAAACAGGATGTACTTTCAGGTGACAAAATAACTTCCAGGATACCAAAGTGCACAAACCTGTAAATAAGCGACGCTTTGTGTTCAGATCACTTGCTACTCGGACCTCTGTACAAAGCTTCAGCATCAGCAGCATTGTAACAATCATAATGATGCTCTGCCAAAGGAGAGGGGACTCAAAATGGCGCCCAAACCTAATGAGAAAAGACATACTGTTAATTGTACATGGCTAGATTCCAGGACATTTACTGACAATGCGTATTGTGTCATAGATAGAATATAACCTACTAGTGCATCTAAAAAAAATAGAATATCACTGAAAAGATAATGGATATCAATAATTTAAGTCAAATAGAGAAAACCATATATTGTATAGACTCATTACAGTATGAATTACAAGGGTAATATAATACATTTGTGAGCCTTATAACAAATGGCAAGATCCTGGAGAACCCCTTTAATTTTCAATGATATTCTAATTGTTTGAGATGTACTAGTATAAGGCAGTGCTCACCATTATTGGTATTCAGTGTATCCACCAGCCATTGAGCTGTAAGTGTGGCTTTGTAGTTTTTGGTGATTTATGTCCAATTTTTCTGTGATTTTGTTTTTTGAAAGTGTAGGGACTCGCAAGAAATGAGGAGCCTTTCCGTTGGCTTGCGAGCTTGCGTACTGTAGCTACTGTATCAACTAATACCTCACATTTTGATATTTTTCCAGCATGTTATCTGTTTGCCCTAAAATACTGGGGAGCTTAGGGTACAAGTATTTTGTGCAGTGAACCTTCTAAGTGCTGGGCAGCTTGCCCACATTTTTCTGTGGGTGATATAAGCTGAAACCCAGCATGGTGTAACTGTATAAATGGCGTTACCCTTTGTATCGCTTTATCTCCCCATGTGTTATACTGTGGCTTTTTGCATGCTGGTGTGAACTAGTACCTAGAGCATTTGCTCATCAATTAACGGCACCTGCTATCTTTTCCCATGCAGCACAAGGGCCAGAGACGCCCGCTGCTGGTATTCAGTGTATCCATATCTAGATATTTTTCCAGCATGTTATCTTTTTTGCCCTAAAATACTGGGGAGCTTAGGGTACAAGTATTTTGTGCAGTGCACCTTCTAAGTGCTGGGAAGCTTGCCCACATCTTTTTGTGGGTGATATAAGCTGAAACCCAGCATGGTGTAACTGTTACCCTTTGTATCGCTTTATCTAAATGCAATTTTCATCGGTATTATTGCTTTTTTTGCAGTCTCCCCATGTGTTATACTGCGGCTTTTTGCATTGTGGTGTGAACTAGTACCTATAGCATTTGCTCATTAATTAATGGCACCTGCTATATTTTCCCATGTAGCACAGGGCCAGAGATGCCCGCTGCTGGTTTTCAGTGTATCCGCCAGCCATTGAGCTGTAAGTGTGGCTTTGTAGTTTTTAGTGCTCACCATTACAATATACAATGCGGTTCTCATAAATCAGAAATTGACACCACAGCTCACAGATCACCCAAGCGTTACAATCCAGTGTTAGGCTATGTTCACATGGGGGAATTTCGGCGCGTATTTCGCATCGTATTTGTGCTCTAATACGAGAGAGATGCGCGCCGAAATTACGGTAATCCACAGTGCTCTTAGAGAACTATGGATTACACCTCCTCTCCCCGGGCATACAATACGATCGTATTGTACCAGGGGAGGAAGCGACATGTCTTTATTTGCGACGATACGCGCCTCGAAAAATGACAGTCTTGGGGGCCGGGGGCTGCGCCCCCTCCCCGCCGGGATACGGGCTATCAGCACGACCCAAATACCGGCGAAATTTGCCCCCGTACGTACCCCCCGAAAATTTGCCGTGTGAACATTCCCCTTATCGTTGTCGCCACTGCTACTTTTCCCCACTGAGACTGCAAATTGTTAAATAGGAATACAGATTAAAGGGTTGTGGGGAAAAAACCCCAAACTAAGAAAAATTAGTGCATAATAGAAAAGATAAGCAGTAATGTCACACTGCATGTTGAACTACTTCCTATGTTTTATATTGCAGTATCGGGATGTTGGGTTTTCCCTCCCGGGAAAAAAGGGCGGGAAAAAGGCCGCTCTTGAAAACCCCATTTTCCCACAACAACCCCTTCCCCACGAGGGGTGGGTGTGTGTGTGTCTCAACTCCTTTTCTTAACGTCCCTTTTACCACGAGTCTGTCATTCAGCTCATGGTTTTTCCACCTAACCAGGGAAAAAACTCGTCTGTCCTACTTCCTGTAGCACAGGTTTCTGTGGGAAGGGGCCCCGGGGCCAATTTTTTTCTTTATGGATTATCCCCAGACAAAAACGGCAGACTTTTTTAATTAAAAATATTTGGGTTTTTTTTTTTTTATTTTTTTTTTTTTTTTTTATTAAGACATGTAGTTTATGTATTTAGTTTTCTTCTTTTCCCGGAGAAACCCTTTAAGACAAACATGGCTGCATGACTTCAAGAATTATTGCAGCTCAACAACATTCATCAAACTCATTTCAGATGCTAACCACAGACCCGTAAAACTTTTTTTTGTTTTGTTTCCTGTTTAAAGAAAGCAGCCATGATTTTTCTAAGCCTATAAAATCCCTTTAAAAAAGTTGATTTATGAAATCTATTAAAGGGGTTGTCTCACTACACTGATTCATCTTGTCACAGTCCTGTTTTCTTGGTTTCACTTTGAATTCAGGGGCGTGTTTACTGGCTTCTATTAGGCTGCAGTAGGACCCAGGTCTGTAGCTATAGCAACCAGCGCTGGCAGCCTATCAGGATAGATCAAACAGGAAGACATTTCCGAAAATAAGACATAGTGCATTTTTTATGCAATTCAGAGTTTGGCTGCTCATGCTAATGTTTGTGATGAAATCCCTACAGTATATTAATACATGTTGTTGTTTTGTTCAATAATAAATTTGAATTATTGTAAAGAGAAAAAAAAAAAAAACATACCCTAAAAATAAGTCTTAGCTCGTCTTTAGGAGCAAAAATTAATATAAAAGACACTGTCTTATTTTCAGGGAAACAGGGTAATGGACATATATTGCCAAGTGACTTGTTTTTGCAGGATCTTCAACATAAAAAGCAATCCTCATAGAGAGACAATCCCGTTAAGTTACAAGTTAAAAAAGGAGGATCCTCTCGTTAGGATCTTCTTTTCTTGGCCAGAGAGTGGAGAGCAGTTAGACATTCAACGGGTTACAATAGTAACAAAGTGTGGCGCTGCAGGGAAACTGAACACTTAGGCCGTGTTCACACGACTTTTTGCCGATCCGCTTTTGAATCCGTTTTGCACAAGCAAAGCAGATCCGCAAAACGGATCTAACAATTGTCAGTGTGATTAACATTGCTTTCAATGGCAAAAGTGCATTGCAGTTCCTACGGGAGATCGGCGATGCGCTTTTGAGAGCTCTCCTGCGCTGCGCTTTTCGGATCCGCTTTAAGAATTGACATGTCAATTCTTCTTGCGTTCTACGCAAGTGAAAGCCCATAGGAGATAATGGAGTGCGCTTTTGGCACCTGTCCAAAAGCGCTCCACACTGTGGGTACGTATTGCCGGTGCTTTGGTGCCGTATTGCCGGCGCTTTGGCAGTGGGTTAACACAGCTGATGGATCGGAGGTGAGCGTGGCTGCAGGAGGCTGGATCGGCGGGCGAGTGTGGCTGCAAGGGGCTGGATCGTGGGATCGACGGGTGAGCGAGGTGCAGATGAATGGGGCAAGAGGAGAGGGAGAGAGAGAGAAAGATCCGTAAAACACATGATACAAGCATGCAAAACAATCAGCTGTTCAGTTTTCCGGACCCGCTTTTCGGATGCCGTTTTCAGTGTTAAAAAAAAAATGGATCCGTAAAACGGATCCAAAACGTCGTGTGAACAAGCCCTTACAGTCCAGTTTCCCCACAGGTTCAAGCCGATGGCTGCGGGTCCCGGCAGCAGGAACAATCTGTGATCAGTTTATTGCCAAAGACCATTTTACAGGCCCAGTTCACATCTGTGTGAGAAGTCCTGTTCGGAGCCCGAGTCAAAGATTCCATCAAGAATTGCGGAAAAACAAATTTGCTCAGTATACAGCACTATGATGAAGACCCGATTGCAGATATTGGGGTCCGTCAGGCACTGCTGGGGTCCGTCATGTAATGAATCCAGATCCACTTTGACAGAGGCCCCAAACGGAACCTCCAAAATAGATGTGAGCCCAGCCTTAGATCATCACTTTACAAAGGTCTGTGGGGCACATTTCAGAGTGCGGTCTAAAAAGACGGTCATTGTTTTTCTGAAGCACACTGCTGTAGATTTCCTCGGTTTATGATGGGCTTCTGCTTACACCGATGTTCCCGGATAACAGCAAAAACTTGATGTTTCAGTCTTTGAGAGGAACACAGTCTGCTCCACCTGGTAAACAGTCCCAAACCATGTTCAATAGACCCGTACTTTCAACAGGTCACTTAGACCCTTTTTCTGTACAATGACATCTACAACAGGCTACAGATATCTGTGAACAGTAACCTACTGTGTCCTAGACAAGGTATATGTACACAGTCACGATAAGCAAGACCTTCACCTCTGTAACTTAGCTTTATTTCTATGTCGTAGCTATCTACAGTGCCAGCAAAAAACAAACTTTACAAGTTCAATGAAACCACAAAATCTTAACATTCAGGTTTTTCATTGTGCATATTTCGTTACAATTATGTATTTCGTTATGTCGCCCTTAGGGGCCGTTCACACGGCTTATTTGGCCGCAGATTGGAGCCGTACTGCGTGGCGGATTTGCACTGCAGAACGGCTCCAATCCGTTGCAGTAATTACGGTAATCCACAGTTCTCATAGAGAACAGTGGCTTCCGTCGCTCCTCCTCGCTCGGTGAATCCGCCGGGCGGGGAGAAAGTGACATGCACATTATCCAGGCGCAATACGCGCCGTGGATAATGCAAGTCTATGGGGCCGGCGGGCAGCGCCCCCGTACCCGCCCCTTATTCAAGACGGAATTGCGAGCGCAATCCGACCTGCAATTATGGCTTGACTAAGCCGTGTGAACACGGCCTTAGATTATATCACCATTTACAGTCGTTTAGGTATGGATTTAGCAAGAAGGTGGACTCCAAAGTTATCCACAGTGGCTTCAGCGCCTCCTTTAGATCAATCGGTTCGTGTCTCTTGAACCGTGTTTTTCATTAATTTCCAGGTATTTTCTATGGGGTTATGAATGAGAACAACGAATCACTGTAATTGTGGCGCGCATTTCGGCCGTATGACAGTGCAAATACACGGCGACGTGCACCCCGCAATTATGCCATGTGAACATACCCTAAAGTGGAAATGAAGAAAAATACAGAAAAAAAAAATAAAAAAAAAATGCCTAAATACCTTTAATTGGAAAAGTCTGCTCGTTGTGTCTAGGGGATAATTATTACAGAAGAAGAAAATGGCTTCCAGGCTCCTTCAAGTGCAGAATCTGATTGTATAATGCAGAGTACAGCAGTAGCACAGACTCTGAGTTACTTCCTGGTTAGGCTGACTGACATAACGGAGCATGTGTGCTATAGTCAGCTTGACAGAATTGTGGTGTAAATAAAAGTTTGCATATACATGTGTATATACATGGCTATATATAAAGACATTTGCTGTGGATATAGTATATAGAATCTACAACTCAGCTGGGTGGAAGCAGCTGTTGTGGGACATGTAGTATTCAAACAGTGCGCCTAGCAACTGTAGCTCCGCAGCCACTAGCCCAGTGAGGAGAGAGATCCAACATGGTAGTAATATGCTATATAACAGTGTTGTACGTAGTTCACACACTGGATTGTGACAAATTTACTGCTTATCTTTAGTATTCCTTCATTATATCTTCTTAATTTTTGGGGTTTTTCACACAACCCCTTTAAAGGGCTCTCAACACTAGGGAGGGGACACACAAACACTTAATCCGTCAAGAAAGATATATATATATATATATATATATATCTCAAGGAAGGAAGAAAAGAGGAACACTTCGTAAATGCTCTCGTTCCATCGATGCGGCCATCCCAGTGATCCTGTCAGATGACTTCCCCATTTGTTCTTCACATGATGCTGCAGCCAATCACAGGCCGCAGCGGTGATGTGAAGAAATGAATTGGAAAGTCATCTGCTTGGATCACTGGGACGGCCGCAGCGATGGAGTGAGCATTTACAAGGTAAGTTTTTCTCATGTCCTGATGAACTAACCCCTCTACAGACAAAACTGAAATCACACAGGAGCGGTGTTGCCACCAGAATCTGTAACTGCAAGCAAACACATCTCAAGAAAAAAAAGTTCTTGTACTTTTTTTATATTTGTACCACACACTAAAAAGGACCTTTTATAGGTTTCTTCTTTCATAGCTTTCTTCATTTTGAAATAGCAGCAAGTTACAAGTAAAACAAGTTAAAAAAAAAAAAAAAAAAAAAGCCAATTAGAAGATTCATCATTAAATTATTAAAAAAGGGAAAAAAATAAATAAAATCAAATGCTAGATACATTGTGCACTGTGTAGATGAGAGTTCAGAAACTAGCGGAGAGCTGCCACCTCCTGCCAGCCCTTAATAGAGGACATGTAACATCTCCGGATATATCTGTTTTAGTATATGCTGGTGTTCCGTGTAAAATTATTCTAGAGCATCGTTTCTTATATCTTATATGTGCTGTCCTTGTTATTCCTTCTAGAAACGTATTACTGAATCATTCAGATGGGTTGTTCCTTTTTAGCTGTCAAAGGGGTGTGTCCCTGTACTATACTGACTCTGCTAGAACCGAATGTCAGACTTTGCAGGGACCCATACCTAACTGATAAAACCCAGTGTCGGACTGGGGTGCCTGAAGCCCACCAGTGGAGTGGACTCTTGAATAGGAAAACCCTACAGCTACAGAACATAACTGCACATGCCTGCGGATTCTTGCCTCTTTGCAAGATTTAAAGAGGTATTCCCACCACAGTAAGAGCTGCGGGAAGGACCAATTACTTTAAAGTGAGCAATTTTCAAAATCCATGATATTAAAAAAATGTATTTCCTATTACTCAGTATAAGCCGAGTTTTTCAGCAAAAAAAAATGTGCTGAAAAATCCCTCCTCGCTTATACTGAGTCAAATGTCGGCCCCTTGGGCTCTGCCCCTAGAGGGGGAAGATACCACTGCGGGGCAGAGAGCGAGCGCTCCCTGCTCCACAGTGGACTCCGGACGGCCGCAAGTCGTTTCCGGACAGGGTGGATAAAAATCAATGTTTTTTTTTTTTTTTTTTAAAAAAAAAAAAAAAAAAATCGTTTTTTTTGATTTAAATCGGGTTTTAAAAAAAATCCGGGTTTTTTAAAAAAACCGGTTTTTTAAAAATATTTTACCATCCAAAGGTTATTCCATCATTAGATAAAGCGGAGTTGATTAAATCAGTAGAATAAAGGCTGTATATGTGTAACATTCACAATGCCATGCTCTTCCAGAGGTTTCTGTAGGGTTTTGTGGGCAGTTTTCTCTCTTATATTATCACAGACGCTCGCTTTAAATTACGCAGTTCTCAAAACTGAATTTGATCCGCAGAGGTCCCAGCCTCTTTTTCACAGCAAAAATGTTACAACATGAAACGAGTTAGAGAAAAAGACCTTAATCCTATTGTTCTACAAACCATGAATACAATCAACCCCTTCGTGCCAAAATCCAAGAAGTTAGACAATATGTTTCTGATTTTTTTGGAGTGGAAATAGATTTTGCACAACACAAGAAGAATGTGAATCTAAGTGTGAGGAGGAGGAAGGGCAAGCAGACAAGAAAATGAAAGTGAAACTTTGAGCACAATACTGCAGCATAGCCACAGACAGACAAGTCTGGATCTGTTTGTGTGTTACGACCTGAGGTTTATTACATTCTTTCCTTATAATGGCAGAGCCGTAAAAACCCATTTTGGGAATATTTTAATGAAGCCCTTCCCCCATGGGTTAAGGCGGGGCATGGGCAAAATGCAAACGATGCAACAAAGAGAAAAAAGGGCCTGGGTGGCGCAAATTGAAAAAAACATCATGGAAGTGCGGTGTTGAAGATAAACCAAAAAACTTCTAAAAACGGGGAAGGACTTCAGGTTGGTAAACATTTTTCTAAAGACAAAAACTGTCTTGTGGGAAAAAAATTTATTTTTTTTAAATTTTACGCATTTTTAACTGTCTTTGGGAAAGTTATGATGAAAAAAAAACAAATTTTTTCCCTTTTGGGGGCAGTGATGGGGTGTGTACAATAAAAAGAAATTTTTAAAAAACAATAAAATAACAGCTTTAAAATTTTTTTTTTTTTAAGGGGAATTCTTTGGATTCGGGAAAAATATCCCCCTCCAAGTTAAACCAAATCCTTTTCTACAGTTTAGATTTAAACCATCCAGGATATTTGCTTCATTAGCAGCAAACATAAATCAGACACCCACAGCCCATATCACCCCCACCCAAAAAAAAAAAAAAACCTTTCCCTTTTGGGAAACCCCCATAATTTGGGTTTTGTGATAAGAACTACAGATTAAAAAAAGAGTTAAATTGATGAAAAAATTGCCCAGTTTTTTTTATGCAACGAACTTTTCTTTCCTCGGGACTGAAACCCCTTTTTCTTTAAAATATGGTTAAAGTAAACTGAACCGGGTTTACAGTCCACCCAGCGAGTTGATGTTGCGGGGGAAAACTGCTGGATCAAGTGTATGACAGAAAAATGGAAAAAATGGGGCAACAGTAGGGGGGTTTAAAAATTTTTAAAACCTAAGTATTGATGGGGGGATTTAATTTTGCCCCACAATGATCCTAGGGTATGTGCTTGTAAAACAACAGAAAAAGGTTTAAAGTTTTTTCCTTTTTCCAAAACAAAATGAACTTTAAAGGAAAAATGCACACACAGCGAATCCTTACAAGAAGGGGCAGAAAAAGCTTAAAAAGCAGGGAAAAAAAAAATTAAAATTTGTCTAGAAACGCAGTTTGGTCACTGACAATGCTGAAAAAACGTATCCAAATTGGAAGAGTTTTAAGAAGAGCAGGGAGGGAATAAAAAGCCAAAAAACAAATTGGTTTGCAGTGCTTTTTTGGCTGCACCTCTTAGCCAAAGATTTTAAGTGTTCCAGAAATAAAGGCTAAAGGTTTTTTGAAAAATTTCTAAATTCTTCCGTAATAATCATTTTGCTGGGAGCAGCCTGAAAAAAGGGTGGGTGGAAAAAAGCAAAAGCTCCCAAAGAGTTTGATTTGGAAATCTGTGGTGGACTGTTTTGAAACATATATCAAAAAATGGCCTATTCTGAAGACACCCTTTTTTTAAGAAAATCGGATAAAAAAAAATGGCACTGTCACGGGCCCAAAAACCCCCAACATTGGGCTTAAGAGAAATGTTTTAAAAAATATGCTGAGCTTCCTTTAAAACCCCTCTTTTCAAGCTTTAAACAAAATACAGAAAAAAAATGGGGTTTTTTTTGGGATTGGGTTTTTGAAATTTGGGGGGAACTGAGTGAAAACTTAAAAAAAGAAAAATACACAGGACAAAATTAAATTACAAGGGAGTAACCAAAAAAGAATGGGAAAAGCACTGATCCAGCTCATTTTTTGGCAAAAAAATTTTCAATTTTCCAATTTTTCAGGGTTTAAAACCCAAGGCTAAAAAGGAAAGAGGAAATTAGCTAGCCCCTGGGGAATTTCCCCCCATTTATCCCAAAATTTTTTTCCCAATTAAAAACTTCAGAGCTTTAAAAAAAAGGGGGGAAACCCCAAAAAGAAATATATTTTTTTTTGAAGATATTTTTAAGGGAAAAATCACACCAGTAAACTGGGGGAAGTCACTTAAGGGTTGGATTTAGAGACTGTTCAAAATAATGATTTCACTTTTAAAAAGAGGGAGCTTTTCTGCAGGGTTGAAAGAATTTCTTTCCTTTTAAAACCCTTCATTCTAAATTGAGAAATCGGGTTTGGGGCCCAAAAAAAGCAGGGAAAGGGGGGTTTTTTTTTCTTTTCCAATTATGAATGGAAAAAGGAAAAAAAGAAGAAAGGATGAAGAAAGGAAAGACCCAAATGAGGGTTTCAGAGGCAGCAAGGGGGCAGTAGTTAAATTTTAATTTTTCTTGTGTGGCTGGCTGGGCAGTTAAGTTTCTTTTAAAAAAAAATAATTTTTTTGTTTAGCCCAAAATTGTTAACCAAAAATTTGGGTGTTTTGTTTTTTAAACAAATAAAATTAAGCGTAATTTTTGTTAAATTTTTTTCAGTTTAATAAAATTAAATTTTAAAATTTTTATTTTAAAGGGCCCGGATTATTTTTCTCCCCTTTCCCAATACAAAAAGAACATGGTTTTCCCAAAATATGAATTTATTAACCCATTAAACTGGGGAGAAAAAAGTAATAAAAAAAAGTGATTCAAAAAATTTCATCTCTTGCATGTTAAAATGAAAGAAAGTTTTGGGTAGAAACTTTGATTTAAATCACTGATTTAATAAGCCTTACTGATATGATTTAAATCGTGATTTAAATTGTGATTAAATCAGTTAGTTTAAATCAAATCCCCCCCTTTTCCGGAACAGGCAGGTGTGTCATCACGTGCGGCGCGCCGATGACATCCCCCCCTGTCCCGGAAGATAAAAGAACGGCAGGAGGCCGGACAGGAGGGGGGGAGCGGCGAGGGAGAGGGCAGCGGGAGCCAGGAAATGGTTGTTTGTTTTTGGGTTTTTTTTTTTAAAAATTATTTGCCTTAAAAGGGACATATACCTCCTATAACTGCCTTTTACCTTAAAAAGGGACATATAACTGCCTATGGGGACAAAAACCTGTTTTAAAACTGCCTATGGGGGGCATAAAAACCCCCTATGTAATTTTTTTGGTTTTCCCTTTT
The DNA here is from genome assembly GCA_025379985.1 of Phyllomedusa bahiana. NCBI lineage: Eukaryota > Metazoa > Chordata > Amphibia > Anura > Hylidae > Phyllomedusa > Phyllomedusa bahiana. The sequence goes on from JAODAL010024966.1 coordinate 27,604, forward strand.
TTTTTTTGATATTTACCCGTCCGCTGCTTTTCCACCCTAGGCTTATACTCGAGTCAATAAGGTTTCCCGTTTTTTGTGGCAAAAGTAGGTACCTCGGCTTATACTCGGGTCGGATTATACTCGAGTATATACGGTACTTTACCTAATACAGGCCTTTTTTGTACATTAAATTTACTCCTGTATCCTTGGTTAACAACCACCACTGTGTGCTTTCAGCTGTGGCCTGTAATGCATTATCAAAGACTGCCTGTGCCCCAGAAGAGGGAAGGGGAGTGCACACGAGTCAAGCTGTCCCTGCTATCCTGGGCACAGGCAACGTCCCAATAACACTGCATTACTGGCCATAACTGAAAGCACACAATAGTGGTTGGTTATCAAGCAGACAAGAGAGCAAGTTGAAAGAGCAAAAAAGGCCAGTATTAGGTAAAGCATACATATTTTTAATAGCATGCATTTTGAAAAATCGCTTACTTTACAGTAATCGGCCCTTCCAGCAGCAGCTGTAATGGGAATGCCCCATAAAGTAAAAAGAGGAAAAAAAACACACACAGCGACTGACAGCTTCCCCCGTATCAGAGTATATGCAGAGTAAACCCTCAATCACTGTATGTGGGTGGGTTTAACCATATTTTTACTATTTTATGATTTTTTACGGTTTTTATTCATAAATCCTGCTTCAAATCATGTAAACCTATATATCACAGAGCTCACCTTCTCTCCTCTATGATATAACCCTATATATCACAGAGCTCAGCTTCTCTCCTCGATCATATAACTCTATATATCACAGATCTCAGCTTCTCTATCATATAACCCTATATATCACAGAGCTAAGCTCCTCTCCCTCTATCATATAACCCTACATATAACAGAGCTCAGCTTCTCTCGCTCTATCAAATCCTGCTCGGAATGTAGGCAGAAAAATAACATGAAAGGGGTTGTCCATTAAAAATAAATAAATAAATATAATGCATTGGGAAAAGAAAAAAAAACAAAACTAAATGCTTAAAGGAGTTGTCTCATTACAGACTTTCAGCCTGCTTCAATGTGTCTGGAGCAAAGGATTTTTTAATTCAGGGGTGTGCTTCTTGTCTGCCTCTTCTCCTCCCTCTTCCCCCCTCCCCTCAGCACACAGAAAGCTCTCCTCTGTAACTTCTATACAGCAAGGGAGAAGAAGGGGGGAGGGGGGGGGGGGGTGAGGGGGTTTGCTGCCAGGGTTAACCCTGTGTGTGCCTGCCTAGGTCTGCTTCAGTCTCTTGCTGCTCGTCTCCACAGTCAAGAGACAGCAGAGAGAGGGCTGATCTATGAGTGTGGAGAGGTCTGTGAAGCTGTGATTGCTAATAGCAGAGGGGATGCATGTGTTCCTATACCCCCTGCTTAGCATACAAATCTCCAGCAACAAACAGACCCTGTCAGAACAGACACATGGCAGCTGTGGAGTTACTATAATCACGATGTGTCATTAATACAGCAGAGCAGGGAGGGATATGAAACGTTCACCTGCCCCCCTGATCTGTTCTATTAGTATAGTCACAGCTCCACAGACACATCATGATTATAGTAACACACAGGGTCACTGCTGTCACATCTATTGATCAGCCTCATCTCTGCTTTCCTCAATCTGTGTAGAGAACAGGAGGAAGCAGGCACACACAGGCTTAATCCAGGCAGCAGAGACACAGAAGCCAGAGCCCTCCCCCTCCCTCCACTACAGAAGAATACTGTGCGGGAGGGGCTGTGTGCTCCGACCTGTATTGAGAAGCTGATGAGTCACCAGCACTGACAGCCAGTGAGATAAAGATCAACAGGTCGGCTGCTATAAAGATTTGAGAAGCTGATGTACTACTACTAACAGGGATAACTCAAAATCAGTAGGACATTTGTAATGAACATATATTGCAAAGCTGCTTGTTTTTTAAAGATCTTTTAATTAAAACCCAATCATTGTAGCGAGACAACCCCCCCTTTAACTAGCTGCCCCCCGCCGCTGTCGCTCCCAGGGCTCCATTTCTCTTGACCTCTGGGGTCTCGTCCTGACACAAAGGAGAGGCTCTGGTTCCATTCACTTACAATGGAGTGTGTGCCCCATCAGCGTCTCAGGATGAGAAGTTAGATTTTTTTTTAATCATGCTGACCCCAATAGGTTATATATAATTTTTTTTTTTTTTTTTTTTTTTTACTGGATATCTCCTTTAAATCATAGTTCAAAATCTAGGAGGCCCCAAACCTCAAGTAGCATACTTCTCATGTAGCATACTTACCAAAACAATATCCTTAAGATATTGGCTACTAACAGCATGAGACAGACGTAAACTGAGAAACCATCTGCATTCTGGGTTCTTCTAATGTCTCTGTACTGGGGTATATATGGCACGATTCCTCCAAATATCATGGCAGCTGATGCTCCCCAGGAAACCAGCCTATGTACGGCAAATAGCAGCCATTCAGTCCCTTTTTCCTCCATTGTGCCTCTGTCAGCTTTGTACTCGGTCAGCTTTATCTGGTTTCTCTCTGACCAGCAGAGGTTATAAACCAAGATTAGTAGCGATGGCCTAGCTGCTTCCAAGCCGGTGAATGACAGCTACATCCCATGATGATACCTACAGAGAAGAAACATACCACGGTTATTCTGCATTCAGCATGACATTTACACAGATGACATTGAGATAAATGGTGAGATTTTAAGACTGATGAGTTAATCAATAACTAAGTCAATTATACCTTATGTTCTGATAATCACAGTCACGGGAGTAAAATAGGGAGGGAACAACACCATCTGCTCTTACAGATTTGAAGCAAAGATTAGTTCAGTGGCACCATTGACCTACTTAAAATGACAATACTGTCAATTGCCTCTTCTGATGTTTCTGTAACATGACCAGACTCCGGAAGATAGTTTTTTTTTTTCTTCCATGCATATAACATCTAATTTCTGTGTCAGGGGTTAACTAGACAATCAAATAGAAAAAAACGTGTGTTTACCTAAAATGTAACTTTTAATAGAAATATATAAAAGTAGAGACAACGTGTACACACCCTACCCAAAAAATATCAAACCTCAAAAAGGTTAATTCAATCCGCAAAAAGCAAATATAGAAGGACAGAAAAGTAAGGAAAAAATCCTACCAAGTCCCTACTTGACCTACTACACCCTGTAAGGGGGAGACAGGGTATTCGCACCCAAAAAGGGCGTCCCCGGCTGGAACCTGTCCCTTACCACTAACTATACCTACAAAAAGGGTCCCTTTTTGTAGAGATAATTAGTGGTAAGGGACAGGTTCCAACCAGGGACGCCCTCTTTGGGGCGAATACCCTGTCTCCCCCTTACAGGGTGTAGCAGGTCAAGTAGGGAATTGGTAGGATTTTTTCCTTACTTTTCTGTCCTTCTATATTTGCTTTTTGCGGATTGAATTACCCTTTTTGAGGTTTGATATTTTTTTGGTAGGGTGTGTACACTTTGTCTCTACTTTTATATATTTCTATTAACAGTTAAATTTTAGGTAAACATGAGGTTTTTCTATTTGATTGTCTAGTCAAAATATTTTTTCGTGTAATTTGGGGATACTGTTATATTACCTTGTATCCCTTACCTTTTTCCTTTGGTTTTTTGATTTGAGTGTCAGGGGCTTACACCTACATTTATATACAATATCTCACAAGAGTGAATACCCCCCTCCCATTTTTGCAAATATTGTATTATATTGTTTCATGGGACAACACTGAAGATAATACCATGTAAAGTAGTCAGTGTACAGCTTGTATAAGGCCTCGTTCACACGGCTTATTTCGCCGCGTATTTGCCGACGGATTGACGATCGTCAATCCGTCGGCAAATCAGTCAGAAACAAGTCACAGCCTATTTTCTATTGATTTCAATAGAAAAAAAACGGCTCATCGTTCACACGACGCGTATTACCGTGCTGGATTGCCGCCGCGGAATGACGACGGCAATCCGGACGGAAAAACAATATGCATGTCAATTATTTACGGACGGATTCACCATCTCCAATCATTGTAGGTGGTGAATCCGTCAGGAAATCAGTTACAAATACGTGCCACACTTAGTGGCACTTATTTGCAACTGATTTTCAACTGATTTCAGAACGTATTTACGATCGGCAATCCGATGTAAATACGTTCTGAAATAAGCCGTGTGAACAAGGCCTAACAGTGTAAATTTGGTGTGCCCTCAAAATAACAACACACAGCCATCAATGTTTAAACTGCTGGCAACAAAAGTGAGTACACCCCCAAATGAAAAAATTGTGCCCAATTTGCCATTTTTCCTCCACAGATTATGGGACTCGTTAGTGTTACAAGGTCTCGGGTGTAAATGGGGAGCAGGTGTGCTAAATCTGGTGTTATCGCTCTCACACTTTCTTATGCTGGTCACCTCATGGCAAATAACTGTCTGATGATCTGAAAAAAAAGAATTGTTGCTCTACATAAAGATGGCCTAGGCTATAAGAAGATTGCCAACACCCTGAAACTGAGCTGCAGCACAGTGGCCAAGACCATACAGCGGTTTAACAAGATAGGTTTCATCAGAAGAGGCTTCGCTATGGTCGAACAAAGAAGTTGGGTGCACGTGCTCAGCATCAAATCCAGAGATTGTCTTTTCAAAATACAGTGGTGGAAAAAAAGTATTTAGTCAGCCACCAATTGTGTTCCCACTTAAAAAGATGAGAGAGGCCTGTAATTGACATCATAGATAGACCTCAACTATGAGAAACAAAATGAGAAAACAAATCCAGAAAGTCACATTGTCTGATTTGGAAAGAATTTATTTGCAAATTATGGTGGAAAATAAGTATTTGGTCACCTACAAACAAGCAAGATTTCTGGCTCTCACAGACCTGTAACAACTTCTTTAAGAGGCTCCTCTGTCCTCCACTCATTACCTGTAGTAATGGCACCTGTTTGAACTTGTTATCAGTATAAAAGACACCTGTCCACAACCTCAAACAGTCACGCTCCAAACTCCACTATAGTGAAGACCAAATGGGCTGTCGAAGGACACCAGAAACAAAATTGTAGCCCTGCACCAGGCTGGGAAGACTGAATCTGCAATAGGCAAGCAGCTTGGTGTGAAGAAATCAACTGTGGGAGCAATAATTAGAAAATGGAAGACATACAAGACCACTGATAACCTCCCTCAATCTGGGGCTTCACGCAAGATCTCACCCCATGGGATCAAAATGATCATAAGAACGGTGAGGAAAAAAACCCAGAACCAGTATTCCAACACGATAACGACCCCAAACACTCCTCCAAAATGATAACTGCCTTGCTAAAGAAATTGAGGGTAAAGATGCTGGTCAAGCATGTCTCCCAACCTAAACCCTATTGAGCATCTGTGAGGGAGGAGCGCAAGGTCTAACAACCAGTGATGCCATCATGGAGGAGTGGAAGAGGATTCTAGTGGCTGCAACCTGTGAAGCTCTAGTGAACTCCACACCGAAGAGTGTTAAGGCAGTGCTGGAAAATAATGGTGGCCACACAAAATATTGACACTTTGGAAATTTGGACACCATTCGTCCATGTTCACCAGGGCTGTGGAGTCGGAGTCGTGGAGTCGGAGGCTATTTTGCAGGAGTCGGAGTCATCATAAAATGGACTGACTCCCAAAATATATAATAAGTTGGTCCAGTTAGTTCGATGCAGTGCAAAGAGCAAGAGGAGTTGGGTCTTGCCAGTGCTACTGCTCCCATATCTTCAGCCTTATCACATGAGGAGTGTAATTGAGGACATGGAGCAGGCAAAGCGCTGCCCCAGGGGAAAAGATTCTGCTCCCAGGGCAAACAGATTTCAGCAAAATTTTTCACCTGTTTTCAAAGTAGAAGAAGAGTTTAACCATTCATCAAAACTAACTGTGGCTGAGGCAATTCCTTTATACCCCAACATTGTTAGAGATGTTGCCCCTGTGGTCACCGCTTTGCCCCAACCCAAGTTAGTGTAGAGAGGCCATTCTCTAGCCTGGAAATAATGAGATCAGATGTGAGGTCATGTATGCAGGATCTGATGGAGGCAATACTATTTCTCAGAACAAATTCAGAGCATCCACAAATGTTCCTGCAGTGTTTTGCATATTTACAATTTTTGTGTGTCCTAAAGTCATATCCAATAAATATATTTTACACTGACAAGCAAAATGGTAACAATGTTTTGAAATTGTGACTTTCAGGCTCCATCTCTCTCCATCCACTACAGCTTTGTACATGAGGCTACTGTAATTTTATATACAGTCATCTTACCTATCTTATACATAAATTTGACTTGCAAGTATTTAGCATCTGCTTAGTTACAGATTTGCTCCTAAAAATCAAAGTATTAAAGGGGTTGTCTCACTACAAGGATGACTTTTTATGTTAAAGATCTTGTAAAAACAAGTCACTTTGCAATATGTGTCCATTAACAGTGTCCTACCTATTCCTAGATATCCCCTCTTGTATGAGCTGCATCAGCTCCTCAGGTCGCTATAGCTACAGACCTGTTTGATCTCTCCTGATAGGCTGCCAGCACTGGTTGCTATAGCTACAGACCTTACTTATACGGCCCAGCCTAGTGGAAGCCAGTAAAAATTGCCCCTGAATTCAAATGAAACCAAGAAAAACAGGACTGAGGTAAGATGAATCAATGTAGTGAGACAACCCCTTTAATTTTTATTATTTTGTTAGTATTTGGTAAATCCACCTTTGGCTTTCAGCACTGCCTGATCCTTCTGGGCTCTGAATCAGATTCAAGCATGTCTTGACCAAAATCTGATCCCAGGTCTCTTCTACACATTCCCAATGTTGGTGCAGACTGGACTTGGATACAAATACATATTTTTCTTCAACTCTACCCACAAGTGTTTAAAAGATCAAAACATTGTTACCCTTTAGCTTGTCAGTGTCTGTTCTACCTAAATAGCTTGATTATTGTATCATAAGGTGATAAACAGCCTGATGGGACCACTTCACTACAGTAAAGTTATCACTTAAACATGCGCCGTGTATGAGGGAGTCAGGAGTCGGAGGTTTGGGAAATTGGAGTCGGAGTCGGGGCTTCGGCTTGCCGACTCCACAGCCCTGATGTTCACTTAGGGGTGCACTCAATTTTGTTGCCAGCAGTTTAGACATTGATGTCTGTGTGTTGAGTTATTTTGAGGGCACACCAAATTTACACTGTTACCCTATTTCCCCGAACATAAGACAGCTCCTTAAGATGCGCTACATCTTATTTTCAGGGGATGTCTTATTTTTTCATGAATAAATTATAGCATGCTATACTAGTGTGTGTAATATATATATATATATATATATATATAATATATATATATATATATTATATATATATCTCAAAGTTTAGAGTCACAAACCATAGGATATATGTATGTAAAGGATATTTTATGGCAGCTGCAGTGAGTTATCTCAAAGGATGGCAAATGTGATATGCTGGGACTTGTAGAACTAGAAGTCCCAACATGCCCCATCAGAGTGTGTGCGAGTGTGTGTGTATCATTGCTCTGTTCTCCCCTCCATGCCTCACTTACTTGTATACTTTCTGTCTCCTGTCCTGGGATGTTCGAGACCTGTGGTGACTTCACAGTCACATGACCTCCCTGCACAGGTCCTTCAACCCTCTAAAGATTTCCGTTATGTCTTATTTTCGGGGGGGTGCCTTATATTAGGGAATTCAACAAAATCTCTGCTATGTCTTACTTTTGGGGGTGTCTTATTTTCAGGGAAACACGATATACAAGATGTACATTGACTACCTTATATTGTATCAACGTGTCCTATCTTCAGTGTTGTCCCATGAAAAGATAGAACACAATACTTACTTGTGAGACACTAAGTAGGTTTCTGTTTATAATGTTTGAATTGTTTTAATTCCATCTTGTAGTGTAATTATGTAATAAAGGTGTATTTTTATTTTGTAGTCTTGGGTGGGTGTGCATTTCTTTATTATAGTGTGTCCACTTTTGTCACATGCATAAAAACTGACGGGAAACCTCTAATCCTTTTTATGCTGCCCAGCCCACCTGAAACAGACACAAAATGCATCATCACAACCTGCTTTCATTTCTGCATTTCAGGGAGTATACTTCAAAGATGAGAAGGGAAAACCGCAAAAAAAAAAAAAAAAAAGTCAGTGAGGAGTCTCCCCTGGGCACGACTGATATGTTCCTGCCTATATCTGTGTTGAGCCGTTTTGGGTAGAAAGTAGCCACATTTGTCGATCTGGGTTATACTGGATTGTTGTGGGCATGTGACATTCTTCCATTTATTGGATGCAGGGTTAAAAAGGTTTTAACAAACCCATGTACCAGCAGAGCCTGTATGCATATATGGCACATGTCTGTTGAGGTTGGTGGTTACCTGCACAGTCCTGCAAGCAATCTACAGGACATCATTGATGGGAATCACCAGTAGCACTAGAATGGAAGCAGATTTAGAGGCCAGTACATTTTTTTTTCTCTCAATATTACCAGCCTGTACAGGGGATGGTTAAAATATTCCCCTTTAAAAAGGAATCTAACACCAATATTATTTTTTTTTTTTACTAATTAATATGAAATACCAATACTTATTCTTTTCTTCTTAGCAGTTTTAATTTTCTGATTGGAAATTTTTAAAATTCTGCTTTCTGTATATGATTATGGGGTTGGCCCTCTTACCTGAGCTGCGTTTAAGAGCATTTAGAGAGATGCTTTACAGCAGCTTCATGGACATAGGAGTCTGTAACTAGGAGCAGACCCATTGGCTTCTATAGGAAAGTTTCTAGGCATAATCTGTGGCCTGGGAAGAAGTCAGTGTGCAGGGAGGGGGAGAAGGTGAACTGTGACTATCTCTTAATGTGACTGGTGGATCCATTGGTGTCACCTTTCAGTGTAATCCTGTCTGTACCGATGATGAGAAGACTGCTGAAAAGTTCTCTTTCCAGAACAGGAAGGCCATGTCCCCAAGGCACGGTTTTTCAGCCAGTTCACGGTTTTGAAAACCAGCTGACAAACTTTTACACAGACCTTAATGGAAAATCCTTGCAGCGGTTCCACTGCACGGGTTTTCCGCCCGGTGGTTTTTCAGACCGCCGGCGGTCCAAAAAAACAGAACATGTTCATTCTTCCGTATGGTTTTCGAATGGAATATGAACATGTCTATGTGAAGGGGGGACGGCTTTTCTCCGCAAATCGCAGAGAAAAGCCAAACCCTCCCTCCCCCCCCCCCCCCCCCCGGCGGCTGTGTGTACGGCCCCGAAGTGTTGAACTATTACTAGGCCTAGTGGCCAGAGTGAAAAGGTTGTTTTATGATGACATATTCCCTTACAGTGCAAAAATTCTTCAGAAACGGTTACGTGTTTATTCCAGTTCTGTTTGTCTAGTATTACATCACTATTCTGACGGACATCTAAATGAACGTACATACACTTTACAAGCTGTGTGCAAGTTAGAAAGTATTGTGGATTTACGGTTGTTAAATAGTTTCATTCAGGCCACTGAACTGTATTAGATGCCTATTTATGCCTGAGCTTTAGCATAGGATACATAACTACAAGACGTCCAAATGTCAAAATACTGAATCCGAAAACCGCATTGTCTGATGAGTATTTTGATGCCGTTTTAAATGCGGATTTTAAGTCTTTTTTGTGCCAGATTTACAGTCAGAAAACTAGTCCCATTTATCTCCATCAGGTTCTGTGTGTGGCACCATCATGGAAAGTATTTAGGATGTGTTTTTTGACCTGGAATATGGCGGATTATTAAGTTCTATGTTTCTTGAAAAAAGAGCAGTTTTTAAATCCGACCTTGGACTACAACTTGGAATTCTTATTGAAATCTAGGGGGATGTTATTACAGTCTGATTTTGACGGTTTTTAAAATCTGAATGCATGTGGTTTTCTGACTTGAAATCCTTGCTGTGTAGACAGACCCTTTACACATCACAATACACCTTTGTTAGCGCTGTTGAAAGTACACGTTGGCCAGCATGTACTTTCAACACGAGGCAACTCCCTGCCTAGCATAGTTTTCTACGATCGCAAAATCACTGTCATGTAGATGACAGTGATTTTACTAGTCACATTATTTTAACCAAAGTAAGCGCCGCAAATACATTGTGTGAACATACCCTAACGGTGCAGTGTCAGATCACAACCATTGGAAATAATGGTTAATTGAGCTGCAAAACATGTTCCACCAATGTGTAGAGCAGGGGTCCCCAACTCCAGTCCTCAAGGCCCACCAAGGTCATGTTTTTTGGCTTTCCTTAGAAGTGCACAGGCGATTTAATTATGCTGCACCGGTGATTTCATTATTGTCAGTGCATTCTGTGGGAGATCCTGAAAACATGACCTGTTGGTGGGCCTTAAGGACTGGAGTTGAGGAACACTGGTGTAGAGGAATGCAATATAATGGCCATGTGATTTGATACATTTTCTTATGTCTATGACTTAAAGGGGACGTACCGCTTCCTTAGTTCGGCTGACTCGCACTGCTCTCAGCTTCTCAACTCTGGAAATGCAGGGGCGTTTCTTCCCCTCCCAGCTGGGTGACATCATCCCCCCCTTCACTGTGCATGCTGGCTCCCGAGACTCCAACACCCACCCCCCCTCTCTGAGTCCACATGTCACTGTGTCTCTCCCTGCAGTCTTATTTTGTAAGAGCTGTATACATACCACAGGCTGCATTCAATCTAGACTGAGCAACTGAACTCTTCTCCTCTCGCAGCTGGAGATGTATTACAGCTTTCTAGGAACAGCACAGATCTCACTTCTATGCAGGAGAGTTAGGCACCGGGACAAAACTGTTATGTTTTCTCATTGTAGAATCTGTTGCAGTCTGTTTCTGCTGAGTGTGGGGAGAGAAAATGCTACGGCCCCTAACTGAGTCAGGCAGGGATCGACACAAATTGTGCTATTTTCTGATTGTGTAAGCCCTTCAGTGTAATTCTGTTTCTTCTGCCTGTATAAAGTGAAAATGTGACAGTCTCTTACTCTGAGTGAGAGACAGCTCCATGAATATGACCGGGAGGCTGTACAGAATGTAAATGAGCTCTCAGCTAGTGAAATGCAAGGAGGAGGGATTAGACCCACACTGGATATCAGTGTAAATAAAAACACAAGATAAGGGACACTGTGAGAACAAGGCAGCTTTGCTAATGACATCCAATTGCAACGTTGCTTGTTTTCACTGTCCCCTTATTCTGAAGACCATTTAATGAAATGATAAAACCCCTTTAACAACTGACGTCACCAAAAGTGATTGGGCAAAGACAAGAAAAGTAGTAAGTGCAGCAGTGTAAAGCTAAATTCAAAACCAAACTTGTTCTATGCTAATACCAGCCAAAAATCTAAGGGACAACATTGGATTTCTGCTGCGTACTTGACTTAATTTCTTATGTGGATTTCACGACACTTTCGGACTTGTATTAGCTGCATCCAATGAGGCCAATCCCATTCTGGCTCCCAATGCATTTTCAGTGCCAAGTTCCTCATATCTGTTTTTTGCATATGTATTTTGCTGTGCAAACCATGTGAACCCCATCTAAATTAGAAATGTATCAGAAAACAAAGCCAGGACTGACTTAACCTGATTTATAACCCAGGCTATTTTGGCCCTATATGACCAAGAGTTTGTTTGTTTTTTTTAAATACTCACATTCCAAGAGTCGTAACTTTTTTGTTGACAAAGTCCTTTTAGGCTATATTGGACGTATTTCAGTCCGTAATTACGCGCCGTAGTGCGCGAATTACGGCTGGAATCCGTCCCAGTCATTACGATAATCCACAGTTCTCATAGAGAACTATGGATTACGTCTCCTCTCCCTGCTCGGCGAATCCGCTGGGCGGGGAGATAAGTGACATGTGAATTACCAGCGGCGTATACGTGCCGCTGGTAATGAAAGTCTATGGGCCGGCGAGGTGCCGCCCCACGGCGTAAATGTGGGGCGTAATTACGCCCTGCAAATAAGCCGCGTGAACATAGCCTAAGGTTATGTTCACACGGCATTTTTTGAGCCGTATTTTAGCACATTTAATGGAAACCGGCCCAAAATCATCCTCAGACAAGCTTCAAATCTTCCTTCATTGTATTTTAATGTAAAATATGCCTTGTTTTTCACATGAAGCGTATTGCACACTGGTAATTGCGAGACGTTTTAAGGACGCGATTACAGCCGTAAAAATAAGTGACGTTTATACGAGCGAAAAACAGCTCAAGAATTATCCCCATAGGAAACAATGGGGAAAAGATTTTTCAAAAATACGCTTAAAAATACTCCTTTAATCAGGCGTTTTTTAAAGCAGATTTGGAAGCTGATTTTGAAGCGTAAATTTACACTTCAAAAAACGGCGTGTGAACATACTCTAATAGTTATATTTTTAATTGCACCGTCTTGTGGTATACATAACTAATCCTGCCTTTATTTTTGTGTAGTACATCATTTGACATACAGTAAAACTGCCATGATAAGTCTGGGTCACTATGATTACAACATCAGAAAGTGGTGCAGTCTATTATGCCGGGTAGGGCAGGCATCCTGCTAAGTTGTCTCTAACATGGCCTTATAGACATGCACTGAAGGAAAATCTGGAGGCTGCCATGCCCTTTCCCTCCACAAAGATACACAATCGTGTCCCAAGACTGTCAAGGTGGTGACTAAGGGAGCTCCCTCCATTTAAAATCACTTGGATGCTGCATAGGCTATTGACTGTCCCAGTAAAACGTCAGGATAAGAGGCTGTCGGAGCAGGTGCCTGGCTGTCTGCTTCACCAAGCACAGGACAACTGCTCTTCCTGCCCATATACCTTTTTGTGGTGGAGCAGGAAGAACCTCGAATGCCTGCTGTAAAAAGGCAACTGCCAGTCATAAGGGGTTTAGGGATTACAGATGGCCGCCTTAGGAACTACTACTTGTTCACTGTAGGTTGCTGTGGATCCGTGGTTTGGCACCAGCACTACAACACTTGACAAAAACCAAAAAAAATCCAATATTCCAGGCCAACGTTTGAAAGACATCGGCCACTGGTTGGAATCAGTTCATGACTTTACCCCTGTGCTCACCATATCTGCTTCATTTAACTGTACTATAGTTTGTCAGTACTGGGGCTGTATAAGCAGATCAGCCGAGTCATGTTACAAAGTCTATGACAGTCTGGACCAGCAGCAATCCTCATATTGCATGTTCACACAGTGGAATAAGCAGAATTCATTGGGTAAAATAAGATGAGCCCCACTACCTAATGGTAGGAAACAGATACAGCAGAATAAGTAGTGATAATAAAAGGTATGGACACAGCGTCATATCAGAGAACCCACATAGCAGGAAGCCACAATGCTCTTAGGCTATGTCCACACTGCACAGCATTATGATCGTATCTTCGGCGCTTTTCGTTTTTTAAAAGCGCCGAAGATACGATCATTCCTGCACCCCATAGACGTCAATAGGAAAGACGAGCTGCAGTCTCCACAGCTCGTCTTTTCTCCGCTCGCCTTTCGGCAGCGGCGGTGCATTATACAACATGTTGTAAAATACGCCGCCGCTTCTCATTATCTTGCCATCTTCCCATATATGGGTGACATCAGGAAAACGAGAAGCGACCGCGGTTTTTATACAAAGCGTGACAAAAAATGCGTCCCTGCATCAGAGAAAAAACGGCCAATTTGAGCCATTTTTTGTCCAATGCAGTGTAGACATAGCCTTACACCCGAGTGAGCCCCTCCAGGCAACCTAACAGATGCTATAGTATAGTTACAGCCATGTCCACACACACACACGATTAGATTTTAATCCCACTTGACATAATTGAAAGGGGTTTCCTCAGCACCGACAATAACAGCATATTGTTAGGATATACCAACCAGGGCTGTGGAGTCGGCAAGTCGAAGCCCTGACTCCGACTCCTCAATTTCCTAAACCTCTGACTCCCGACTCCCTCATACACGGCGCATGTTTCAGTGATGACTTTCCTGTAGTAAATCGGTAACATCAGGCTGTTACCACCGTATGATACAATAATCAAGCTATTTAGTTAGAACAGATACTGATAAGCAAAAGCAATGTTTTGATCTTTTGAACACTTGTGGGAAGAGTTGAAGACAAAGCTGTATTTGTATCCAAGTCCAGTCTGCACCAACATTGGGAATGTGTAGAAGAGACCTGGGATCAGATTTTGGTCAAGACATGCTTGAATCTGATCCAGAGCCCAGAAGGATTCAGGCAGTATTGAAAACCAAAAGTGGATTTCCCAAAGGCTAACAAAATAATAAAAATTAACATTTTGATTTTTAGGAGCAAAACAGTAACTAAACAGATGCTAAATACTTGCAAGTCAAGTTTTTGCACAAGATATGCAAGATAACTGTATATAAAATTACAGTAGCCTCATGTACAAAGCTGTAGTGGATGGTGAGATATGGAGCCTGAAAGTCACAATTTCAAAACATTGTTACCATTTTGCTTGTCAGTGTAAAATATATTTATTGGATATGACTTTAGGACACCAAAAAATTGTAAATATGCAAAACACTGCAGGAACATTTGTGGAGTTTCTGAATTTGTTCTGAGAAATAGTATTGCCTCCATCAGATCCTGCATACATGACCTCATGTCTGATATTTCCAGGCTAGAGAACGGCCTCTCTACACTAACTTGGGTTGGGCGCAAAGCGGTGACCACAGGGGCAACATCTCTAAGGCCTCGTTCACACGGCTTATTCTGCCGCGTATTGGCGCCGTACTGCGCGCCGGATTTGCGCTTCAGTACGGCGCCAATCCGCGGCAGCAATTACGGTAATCCACTGCTCTCATAGAGAACAGTGGAATCCGTCGCTCCTCCCCGCTCGGCGAATCCGCCGCGGGGGAGAAAGTGACATGCACATTATTTACGGCGCGGACGCGCCGTAAACAATGCATGGTCTATGGGGTCGGGAGCGTCGCCCCCGCCGCGCTCCGGCCCCGCCCCCATCCCGCCTCTTATTCACGGCGGATTTGTGTGCTCAATACGGCTCACAAATCCGTCGGGAATAAGCCGTGTGAACACGGCCTAACAATGTCAGGGTATAAAGGAATTGCCTCGGCCCCAGTCAGTTTTGATGACTGGTTGATCTTCTACTTCTTTGAAAGCAGATGAAAAATGTTGCTGAAATCCGTTTGCCCTGAGAGCAGAATCTTTTCCCCTGGGGCAGCGTTTTGCCTGCTCCATGTCATCAATTACACTCCTCATGTGATGAGGCTGAAGATATGGGAGCAGCAGCACTGGCCGGACCCAATTCCTCTTGCTCTTTGCATTGAACTAACTGGACCAACTTATTATATATTTTGGGAGTCGGTCCATTTTTTGACGACTCAGACTCCTGCAAAATAGCCACCGACTCCACGACTCCGACTCCACAGCCCTGAACAGTGAGGCTAATCCTTCTACACAAGCAGAAACCACTGCCATATTCGGGTCGGTACACCTGTAAGGCTAGTTTAAAACTATACAGTTGACTATAGCTTAAAGGGGTTGTCTCACTACAAGGATTGCTTTTTATGTTAAAGATCTTGCAGAAACAAGTCACTTTGCAATATGTGTCCATTATCAGTATCCTACCTATTCCTAGATATCCCCTCTTGTATGAGCTGCATCATCATCTCAGGTCACTATAGCTACAGACCTGTTTGATCTCTCCTAATAGGATGCCGATCACTATAGCTACAGACCTGTTTAATCTCTCCTGATAGGCTACCAGCGCTGGTCACTATAGCCACAGACCTGTTCGATCTCTCCTGATAGGCTGCCGGCGCTGGTCACTATAGCTACCGACCTGTTTGATCTCTCCTAATAGGATGCCGACACTGGTCACTATAGCCACAGACCAGTTCGACCGCTCCTGATAGGCTGCCAGCGCTGGTCACTATAGCTACCGACCTGGTGTTGTCAGCAGCTCATCACTGCAGGCCAGTAGTAGCCAGTAAATTCAAAAATGAAATTGAGAAAACAGGACTGACCCTTTAAGGGTCATCTACATCTAGTCTTGATACACCCCATGATGATATTTTCTATAATGCCAAGATGGTAATACCAGGTACATTATAGTAGGTTATGTAGTTCTATATTGGATTTATTCCCAGAAATACTTTGAATAAGTTATAACTTTGGATATAAGTCCACAAAGACATTCCACCTTAATCCAAGACAACAGTAATTATATGCTTGACATTTAAGGTGTCAACATAGTTCTGGGCACCTGGCTGGTACATCATGGCTGCTGTGACACAGCATGACGGTCACGCATGTCACCACTGTTTGTTGACGATCAGTAAGTTTATGTAGAGGTAGTTACATAGGTGTACGTTTATACTAAAGTATAAAAGTGTGAATCCTCCGGAAGCCTTTTAAAAGCCCTGCCTGCCGAATTGACATGCACTACACATGAAAAGGTAGGAATATTTGACTTTTGGTTGAAATTTCAGGATAATTATAAAATTTCTTGAATTTTTTTTAAATAAACTAAGTGCAGAATGCAGAACGAACATGTTCAATGTTTCAGTACTTTCTGCACAACTTGATGATCTCTAACAAGGAGCTTAATGGCAAAATTCACAGGTGTCTGATCCCTGAATCACCAATAAATTTAGGGGATCAGTTTGAATTGGGATATAAACAGTCCTCCTCATCATGCTGTTCACATTGTGACATCATGAGACCAAGACAACACCCTACAATTGATCACCAGTACCTCGCCATTGAGACTTCACCAGGGTGCTCTCAGATGGAAGTGGCCACTGAGCTTAGACCGTCAGCAGCAGATTGAAACGGAGATGTAGAGAGTCACAGAAAGGCAAAGAAGTGGTCGTCCTCTGGCTACAGCACACACTGATGACCGCTTCATTGTAAACAATGCCCTGCGGAACTGGGTGATGAATGCCAGACAGCTCCAGGCATGTTTAAGGGAGGCGAGAGGCAACCAAGTGTAGGGTATGTTCACGCGGCGGATGTGGACGGCAATTCTGGGGGTGGATTCAGTGCCCAATTCAATTGTAAAGCGATTTACATTATACCCCATGTAAAAACAGCCTCATCCTTCAGACAGCGAGGATTTTAACTTGAGTATTACCCGCACATACCTACAAATAACTTTCATGTCAATTCTTTGAGGCGGTTTATGCGCAGAAAATAATAAAGTATAGGAGCGAGAAATCTGCGTCATTTCCTCAGTAAAATTTCACACTTTCAGTGTCGAAAAAGGCCTAGTGTGAACTTACCTTTAGGCTATGTTCAGACGGCTTATTCACGCCGTAATTGCGGGACGGATTTTGCCCGCAATTACAGCGTGTGTACAGGGGGGGTGCCAGCAGCTCGCCGGCCCCATAGACTTTACACTATCCACGGTGCGTATCCCACCGGGATAATGGACATGTCACTTCTCTCCCCGCTCACCGTATTTCGCGAGCAGGGAGAGGAGACGGTAATCCATAGTTCTCTATGAGAACTGTGGATTACCGTAATGACTGGGACATATCTCACCCCGTATTTAGCGCAGTATGGCACGAAATCCATCCCAAAATCAGCCGTGTGAACATAGCCTAATACTATCACTATATGTGTTGTGCCCTTTCGTCTTGTTTTGCCTAACCTGCAGGATAACAACACCCACAACCTAAAAGCTAGAAATGAAAAGTCCTGCACATTACTATTCAGTTCAATAGCAGCAGTCACAGATCTAATAAGATAAGCTCACACCTAAATAAGCAGAGCACTGGAACAGCCCGAAATCTGCTAATTGTAATGACTTCCTGCAATGGGAAGCACAGGGCATTACCAGGCACAGGCTAGACTCAAAAGAGGAAACCGGCTAGATTTTAATATCTGCAAACCCAGACCTTGATGATAAACAACTACACAAACATGTGCTGTCACAAACCGTGTGCCCCCCATCTACTGCCAGGAGTGCGGGCTGATCACAGGGTGAGGAGTCACTGGTCCTTAGAGATGTCGCCCAGGAACTTCCCTATTCACTTGGATGAGGCTGCCTGTAGAAGATACAGCAACTGCTCAGAGTAGCGGCTCTGGCCACCTTGTTATAGGAATTGGTCTCAGCAGTTTCTCCCAATCAAACACTAACTACTTTATTCTGGCCACAGGTCATCAGTGTCTGTAGGGGAGACGCTGTGAAGGGTCTGGAGCAGAAAAGAAGGGGGTCTCTTAGCAAAAGTCAAAATAAGGCCCCTTCCTTACTGCACCCTCTACCCCTAAGTACAGGAGAACCTGACACCTATCATCCCTAGCTTCCAACCCTTTGCAGGAATAAAGGTGGTATGCACCTCGAGTTGGGATGGGACGCAGCTGGACCGACGGGGGGCACGCCGGCCTGGACCGACGGGGGGGCACCCCGGCCTGGACCGACAGGGGGGGGGGGGGGGCACGCCAGCCTGGATCGACAGGGGGGGGGGGGGCACGCCAGCCTGGACCCACAGGGGGCACGCCGGGGGACGCCAGCCTGGATCGACAGGGGGGGGCACGCCGGCCTGGAACGACAGGGGGGGGCACGCCAGCCTGGAACGACAGGGGGGGGGCACGCCAGCCTGGAACGACAGGGGGGGGGCACGCCAGCCTGGAACGACAGGGGGGGGGCAAGCCAGCCTGGAACGGCAGGGGGGGGGGCACGCCAGCCTGGAACGACAGGGGGGGGGCACGCCAGCCTGGAACGACAGGGGGGGGGGCACGCCAGCCTGGAACGACAGGGGGGGGGCACGCCAGCCTGGAACGACAGGGGGGGGCACGCCAGCCTGGAACGACAGGGGGGGGGCACGCCAGCCTGGAATGACAGGGGGGGGGCACGCCAGCCTGGAACGACAGGGGGGGGGGCACGCCAGCCTGGACCGACGGGGGGCACGCCAGCCTGGAACGACGGGGGGCACGCCGGCCTGGACCGACGGGGGGCACGCCAGCCTGGAACGACAGGGGGGGGGCACGCCAGCCTGGAACGACAGGGGGGGGGGGCACGCCAGCCTGGAACGACAGGGGGGGGGGCACGCCCGCCTGGAACGAGAGGGGGCTCGGGCACGCCAGCCTGGAACGACAGGGGGGGGGCACGCCAGCCTGGAACGACAGGGGGGGGGCACGCCAGCCTGGAACGACAGGGGGGGGGCACGCCAGCCTGGAACGACAGGGGGGGGGCACGCCAGCCTGGAACGACAGGGGGGGGGCACGCCAGCCTGGAACGACAGGGGGGGGGGCACGCCAGCCTGGAACGACAGGGGGGGGGGCACGCCAGCCACGAACGACAGGGGGGGGGGCACGCCAGCCTGGAACGACAGGGGGGGGGCACGCCAGCCTGGAACGACGACAGGGGGGGGGCACGCCAGCCTCGAACGACAGGGGGGGGGCACGCCAGCCTCGAACGACAGGGGGGGGGCACGCCAGCCTCGAACGACAGGGGGGGGGCACGCCAGCCTCGAACGACAGGGGGGGGCACGCCAGCCTCGAACGACAGGGGGGGGCACGCCAGCCTCGAACGACAGGGGGGGCAGGCCAGCCTCGGACGAAAGGGGGGGGGCACGCCAGCCTCGAACGACAGGGGGGGGGCACGCCAGCCTCGAACGACAGGGGGGGGGGACGCCAGCCTCGAACGACAGGGGGGGCACGCCAGCCTCGAACGACAGGGGGGGGCACGCCAGCCTCGAACGACAGGGGGGGGCACGCCAGCCTCGCACGACAGGGGGGGGCACGCCAGCCTCGAACGACAGGGGGGGGCACGCCAGCCTCGAACGACAGGGGTGGGCACGCCAGCCTCGAACGACGGGGGGGGGCACGCCAGCCATGAACGACAGGGGGGGGCACGCCAGCCTCGAACGACAGGGGGGGGCACGCCAGCCTGGATCGACAGGGGGGGGGCACGCCAGCCTGGATCGACAGGGGGGGGGGCACGCCAGCCTGGAACGACAGGGGGGGGGCACGCCAGCCTGGAACGACAGGGGGGGGGGCAAAGCCAGCCTGGAACGACGGGGGGGGGCACGCCAGCCTGGAACGACAGGGGGGGGGGCACGCCAGCCTGGAACGACAGGGGGGGGGCACGCCAGCCTGGAACGACAGGGGGGGGGGCACGCCAGCCTGGAACGACAGGGGGGGGGCACGCCAGCCTGGACCGACAGGGGGCACGCCAGCCTGGAACGACGGGGGGCACGCCAGCCTGGAACGACAGGGGGGCACGCCAGCCTGGACCGACAGGGGGGGGGCACCCGCCTGAAGACAGGGGGGGGGACACCAGCCTGAACGACAGGGGGGGGGCACCAGCCTAAAAACGAAGGGGGGGGCACCCCAGCCGGACCCGACAGGGGGGGGCACGCCAGCCTGGACCGACAGGGGGCACGCCGGCCTGGACCGACAGGGGGCACGCCAGCCTGGAACGACGGGGGGCACGCCAGCGGGAAAGACAGGGGGAAGGGCACCCCGTTTTACCCCCAGTCCCCAAAACTCCCAAGGCTGGGTACATCACCACCACGCTCCAGTAAAATTTTGGGGCCTTATCCCCCTCCAACGGTCTCCCCCCTGAATTTATGACCACACTAAAAGCGTGCCAGTCCAACAGCCCAGACCCCGATCAAATCAGTCACGGGGCCCCCTGCTCCCCCGTCCTGCGCATGTCCCCGGGACAAAAACACACGGCCCGGGGCGGCCCCCCTCCGGGGCACAGAGTCCGCCACCTGGGCACTGTCACACCGGGCAGACGCTCTCCCCCCGGGCTCCCAGCACCCCGGCTGTAGCTGCTGCCTCCTCCTCTCAGACCACACATCGATTGGAACCCGGCAGAGGGGCGTGTCCCTGGCGCTGTGACGTCACAATGAGCGCCGGCAGCAGAGGAAGTGGCCGTGCAGGTGTGAGGAGGACGTGGGGCCCGTACACGTGGTGCGGGTGGCGGGGGCCCGGGGCCCCTGCCAAAACGGCGGCTTCACCCCTTCAGTGCTATAGACTGCAGGATCCCCCATGTGACACGTCACTGGGAGGGTCTGTGACGACCTGTGTTGTGGGGGAAAGACCCCAGGGTCTATGCAGGCCCGGGGCAATGTACCAAGCTCTTCTCCAGGCTGCTGTACTGGCAGAGTGGGCCGTGCTGGGATACTGATAGGATGTGCCATGGAGTCTGGTAGGAAGTCAGGGGGAGAACCTGCACCTTGCTCGGAACCAGGGGCGTAACTAGACATGGCAGGGCCCCTTTGAAAAACTTTTAAATCCCTCCCCCCCCCCAAAAAAAAAAAATAATTATCCATTTTTGTCAAAATAATGGAAAAAATAGGAGCCAGACAATCCCGACACCCCGGTCCTCGCCAAGACACACCCCGCACACCCCAGAACCCCCCACACGCGGGTCCTACCCCAGACACATCCCCACCCTGGCCTACGCCAGACACACCCGCACGTGGCCCTAGCCAGACACATCCGCACACGGCGGCCCACCCCAGACAATCCCGCACACTGGTCCTCCCCAACACACCCCGCACACCTGGTCCTACCCCAGACCATCCCCCACAGTGGTCCTACCCCAGACCACATCCCGCACCGTGGTCCTACGCCAGATTACATGCACCGCTGTTCCTACCCCAAGACAATCCCGACAGGTAAACCCGACAACCCCCGCACACCCGACCCCCAGTCACACATGAAACCCTTTACTATGCACACATGCAGACACACGCCATGTATTACATCGAAACAACAGCCATGTACACACATGCAAAACCATCAGCCATGTACACACATGCAGACACATACACCCCTTGTACAAAAGCAGACATATAATAGCCATGACACAAGCGGGACACATAGCCATGTAAAACCTTTTAACACATAGCCATACTGCAGACACATACACCATGTAAACAGCCCCAAACACAACCATGTACATATTGCCAGCCAGTTCACACTTTGCAGACGTACACACCATGAACCCCATATAATACAAAAAAAATGTCTGATCACCGGCACATTCAGGAGGTGTTGCAAACGCAGGTCATAGAGGAGGGGGGGACGAACAGAAGTTCTGTCTCCTGACTCCTCCAAAATGCCGGCCGGAGCCTTCCCCCCCCCTCCTCTTGACCCACGTCTTCGTGAGCTCCCCTGAACTTCAGTCTGGAGAGTGTGTACGGGGGGGCTGCCCGAGGGGCTCGATTACCACCCCATATGCAGCATATTACAGCGCCCCCCTTGAACTCCCCACTCCCCCCCCCCCAGGCTGGAAAGGGCCCTGCAGGGAGGGAGGCAGAGACAATTTTTTTTTTTTAAAACTGCCCGCTATTTTAAAAAAAAAAAATGCCAGGGTGCACCCCCTCAAGGCCGCCCTTTTGATGTACGGCTTGGGAGCCCCGCAAGCCCCCCGGCAGGAATGTTTTTTCACTGTAGCGGGCGCAGGAGCGTACTACCCGGGGGGGAGCGTCCCGGGCCCCATGGGAGCTGCTAGGTCTGCTACTCCGGTAGTTCCGCCCCTGCTCAGAACCTGACTCTCCATTTGTTATGAGGGTTTCTAAAACAGTGAAAATTTTCGCTGGGTGTTTCAGACTCCCTTTTAAAAATTAGGAGAATTGACCCCTTGTGGAAAACCACACTTCCCCAAAGGTTGTTTCCAGAAAAGGGGCAGGTCCCAAGCCTTCCCCCCACCCGTACCTCTATGCCCTCAAAAATCTATGGTCGCCTTTAAATATACCAAGCCCCCCAAGAAGAAATGGGCAAACTTTAAAAACAGTGACATTAAACATCGGGGGTGAAAGAAAAACCCGGGGGAAATTTTAGGATTTGTGCCAAAATAAAAATTCTAATAAATGAAATGCTAATATATATCTATGTACCTAAAAGTGACACCTACAGAAAGAGCAACTGGTCCTGCTGAATAGAGAGCCTCCTATAGCTGCGCCAAACACAAAGTAAGTTATTATGTCTTTTAGATTGAAGGCCCTTTTGAGGGGCCCCACCCTTTGTCTGATCTGTAAGTAGCGTTTTACCTTGTAATGTCTGGTTTTATCTGTACAGACAATCCCCGACTTACATCTGTCCCCTAGTTACAAACAGAGACTTATGAGGCATGCTGAAAAAAAACCTCCATAATCCAGAGTGCCTCCATGTTGGTTTTCTGCACCCCGCCCCTCCAAGGGCGCAGACATGCGTATGCTTTTAAGGCTGGTGCTTTTTTCTCTCTGGATATGGGGTCGGATGAACCCCAATTTTTGGGAAGGGGAAATTTGGGCCAAAAGAGAGGTAGGAAAATTGTAGGCCCCGCATTTGGGTCCCCTTGAAAGTCGGGATGGCTTAAAAAATTTTTGATCAAAACTGAACTAAAACCTCAAGGGTTTTTTTTATGTATTGTAGATAGCATTAATGCTTTTTTTCAGGGTTTTTTCCATGTTTGGGGTGCTGGGACTTGTCGTTCCCTGTTTACAGCAATAGTAGGTGGAATGAAAGTTCCAGCATGCCACGACAGCAAATGACGTGAAAACTTTGGGGGACGGCAGCAAAAAAAAATGTAAAAACCCTTCCCTGCACTATCCAAAAAAAAAAAAAAACCCTTTATTGTGGAGTTTCATTTAATAAAAACACCCTTTCAACTTACAAAAAATTCAATTTAACAAACCTACAGCCTAACCCCAAAGGGGCGTCTGTAAAATATCCTTAAATTGTAAAGTGCTGTGGAAAATGTTGCCATTATAAAGATTATTTTTTATAAATTGTTATTTCTTGAAAAACAAATTGACCCGTCCTTAAAGGGGGTTTTTCCACCCAAAGAAAATGATGATGTGTCGCTTGGATATTCCTTTTATTGCTTAGGGGTGGGCCCCCCTTGGGGATTTTTGGGAGCAGGCCCCCCAAAGTCCAGCGCAGACTGGAGAGCTGGCCTGTGCAGTTGAGTATTTCACACAGGTCTTGCCTCCCTAGAAATACGCTTTTTTTAAAGCGTTCGGGTCCTCTGAAAAGATCCAAAATCTAACAATTTGCGGTGATTTATCACTGCCGGCAAAGACAGACCGCAGCGGCGTTCACGAGAGACCCCGCGCTGTTTGCATCGCGCCCGTCAGGTTGTATTGCGGAAGCGATCCAAGAAATTTCAAGTCATTTTTTGGATTGCATCTGCAAAAGGACCCGACAGGGTTTTGCAAACCGCAGCCCGATCTTCATGTGTTTTCATTTCCGGACAGTGATAAAAATTATTTTGATGGGCCCCCGGACCATCAGAAAAGCGGATGTTCACACGGACGCAAGACGTCGTGTGAATATACCCTTAGACCCTGTTCACACGGCGGATTTGGCCACGGGTTTCGGCGCGGTTGCCGTGGCCAAAACCTCGTCCAAATTGCGCCCCAAAGACCCCCAGTTCATTACATGGTTTCCTGTGGGAAACCGCGTTGCTATACACACAGCGCGGCTTTGGTGCCGCGGCCTTGCCGCGTGTGTGTGAGAAGTCTCCTGTCAATTCTTGTAGCAAGTCTTCGGCGCTGGTTTTCGCCGTGCTTTTCGGCACGGTTGGGGCGCGGGTTTAGTCCTGCCTATTATTTGTATGGGCGAAAACCTTGCCGCAAACCGCGCCCAAAACCAAGGCCCAACCGCACACGCACCGAAACCTGCGCCTATAAACCTCGTCGGGAGACGCGAGTTTGGGGTGCGATTTGGACGAGGTTTTGGCCGTGGCAACCACGGCGAAACCTGTGGCCAAATCCGCCGTGTGAACAGGGCCTTACTCTCCATTCTGTCCTGTGAGAGTTCCGAGCAGAGCCGAACACACCGCTCATCTGTACTCAGAACTCCCATAGAACCGACTAGAGAGTGACTGTGCAGGCACGGCCAGCTCTCTAGTCTGTGCTGTGACTTTCGGCCATCTTTGTCCATCGCAGTAAATCTCCTTTAAAGGGTTAAATCATAAATCCAATAAAGCACCTTCTCCAGACTTGGCAAAAAAGGGATGAAACATAACTTTTTATCCATTATATGAAAAAGGCTCAATCATTCTTCCTCCGTTCTTGCGCGTTTCAAACCTCCAGGGTTAGTCGTAACATGCGAGATATGCCCTGCAGGCTGCAGATTCCAGCCTCAGGGGCTGTGTGTTTAAGGCTATGTCCACACGACGTAATTGCGGGGCGTAATTACGCCCCGCACTTACGTCGTGTGGAGGACGGGGAGCGGGGAGTGAGCGGGGGGCCGGCGCTTCGCCGGCCCATAGACAATCACTGCTAGCGGCGCGTATACGCCGCTAGAAAGTGACATGTCAATTAGAGTAGACGTAATCCATAGTTCTCTATGAGAACTGTGAATTACCGTAATGAATGGGCCGTTTTCGGCCCGTAATTGGCGCACTTCGGCGCGTAATTACGGACCAAAATACGGCCCATATTAACCCGTGTGAACAGGCCTTAAGCCCCCGGGGTAAAGACCTGCATTATATTCCACAAATCGGATTCCTAAACTGACATCATTTGAGGGTTTGTCCACTTCATAGGTAAATCTAATAGGCAGCTTCTGTAGCCCCATTAAAATAAGAAAAGTTTACACTCTCCCCTGAGCTGCATCCCCTTGGACTTCTGTTTTCATTCTTGTTCTTCAGAACATGGACGCCATCACTGCAGCCTCTGTCTGCAGAAATCAGGTACTTCTAATTTACATCATCATACCGAAGTGAACAGCTCCAAACCGTGATGTATTTAGAGTCCGTGACTGTATCTGATCAGCAGTCGTGACGTGTCCATCCAGAAGAAGAAAGATGACAACAGATGACCGGAGAGACGCTGCGCTGGAGCCGTGGGAAGGCGAGTATAATTTTTTTCATTTTAAATGGGCCGCAGGAGTTTCCTGTTAGATTTTGTTATGACATAGACAATTACTTTAAGCTTCATGGGAATGGCCAAATCAGAGAGGATGCCCTGCTCTCCGATTAGCCAGAGAGACTAACTTTTCATGGCTTAGTACCGCCCATCATGTAGGTGACACACAGGGCCGTTCCTGGGGGCAGGTGAGGCGCCTTGTCCGCCGGAGGTTAGCCCTTGACTCTGCGCAGCCGCTGTAAAACGTCCGCGCAGAGTCAGCAGCTGCACACTCGCTGTGCAGCTGCTGGTACAGGGAGTAGGCAGGAGGGATCATTACCCTCCTGCCTTCTCCCATGTATCAGCGTCGCTGGGGGCGTGATGCTCTGCTTTCACCACGCCCCTTGCGACGCTGGATCTCCTCAGCCGGCAGATCCCTGGGAGCTGCATGACAGCGTAAGCGGCGTGATGACATCACGCCGCTTACACTGCTCACTAGCTCCGAGACCTGCCGCGTGGACCGTCCCAAGGTGAGTATGATTTTATTTTATTATCATTAGCTACAGGGGCTATGACCTGGCTATAGGGGCTACTACATGACTATAGGGGCTATTAGCTGGCTACAGGAGCTACTACCTGACTATAGGGGCTATTAACTGGCTATAGGGGCTACTACCTGACTATAGGGGCTATTACCTGGCTTAGGGGCTATTAGCTTGCTATAGGGGCCACTACAGCGGCTACTACCTGACTATAAGGGCTATTACCTGGCTATAGGGGCTACTACAGGGGTTACTACCTGGCTATAGGTGGCTACTACAGGGGCTACTTACTGTCTATATGGGCCTACTACCTGGTTACAGGGGGCTACTATCTGGCTATAGGGGGCTACTTCCTGGCTACAGGGGACATATTACCTGGCTACACGGGCCATATTACCTGGCTACAGTGGCTACTACTTGGCTACAGGAGCTACTACATGGCTACAGGGGGCTACGATCTGGCTACACGGGGTATATGACGTACATACCATATGAGGTGCTATAGATGGCGAGTTTGTATAGAGATAGGAATTAGTAGAGAAGTGCTGAAAAAGTGAGGTGTCTAAGATGTTTTTGTAAATTCTTCAGTGAAAAGTCGTGGCCGGGAGAAGCCATCATGGCGATCTGGGACAGATGGAGAAGAAGAATAGAAAGAGAACAACTCTTCAGAGATGTCTCCTGTAAGTCCCTGGTTGTAACTTTACTGTAGTCATTTATATGTCTGCAGAGCCTGTGTACAGCTGGTATCCAGTACTGTATGGTCACTGTATGCCGGTAATATAGGTTGTAGTATAATGGTTTGTATTCAGTAATGGTATTGTGTACTATTCAGTCACTATGTGGTGGTGATATGTGGTCATGGTATTGCAGTATTTGGTCACTATGTGCTGGTGATATGTGGTCATGGTGTGGTGGTATTATTCGGTCACTATGTGCTGGTGATTTGTGGTCTTAGTATGACATTGGCACTATTAGCCTGGGATTCTGGTTTTGTGTAGCGGTGTTATTTGGTAACTGTATGACTTATTTAGTAGTTTTCAATGTAGCACATAGTGTTAAAGCCTTTTGTATATTTGGTTGACGGTGATGCAATGTGTCACATTGTGGCGCATTATGTCATTAGAAATTTCTTCACCTCGCCCTGAATGCAGTTTAGCCTAGGAAAGGCCCTGGTGACTCATGACTGTA
Source organism: Phyllomedusa bahiana (assembly GCA_025379985.1). Lineage (NCBI taxonomy): Eukaryota > Metazoa > Chordata > Amphibia > Anura > Hylidae > Phyllomedusa > Phyllomedusa bahiana. The sequence continues at coordinate 55,077 of JAODAL010024966.1, forward strand.
CTGCTTTCGTATGAACAACTTACAGGTGACATGATGGAGTTCTGAATGTGTCAGCATTCTTGACATTGTTGTACCACTTAGATCGCTTCATAAGAAAACTCTAAGGTTTAGTGCAACATCAATGCAAACACAACACAATATCAGCAGCTCTCGACAAGCACTAGAAAAGAGGAATTTTTTGGAAAAGCATTTCTTCTATTTTGGAATGCATGAACATTTTGAGGTTCTTAGTGTACATTTTTGATCAAAACTGTATAGGCCTACCTACCATCAACAAGGCGACTTCAATACAGGTGGGAACCTACGTTATATGTTACTTCTCTTGGTGTCTGTTCAGACCTCCACATTTCAGGGAGAGAAAAACATTAAGTTATCACAGGTTTAGACTCCTTCACACTTAGGGTATGTTTACACGGCGTATTGGGGGGCGTACTGTACGCGCTGCAATACACCGGGTGTTTTGGAAGCATGTGCTTCCAAAGCACAGGAGGCTGGCCACACTGAGCGCCGCGAACAACTGTCATGTCACTTCTCTCCCCAGGCATATGATACGATCGTATTGTACACACAGAGAGACGAAGCGTAATTCATTGCTCTCTACGAGAGCTATGAATTGCCGTAGCTGCGGCACGCATTTCGTGTGAACATACCCTTAAAGGGGTTGTCTCACCACGCTGTTTTAGAGAGTCACAAGCAGGGGTTTTTTTTGTAAAAAATTGTATTCTCATCCTGCAATAAAGTGCTTTGAATTACAAACTATATAATATTTCCATGTCATTTTGAAAAAAAATTATAATAGTAAAGTATAAAAGTGTGCTCCAGGTCTTTTGCAAAGAACATGTACAAATCAATATGAAACATGTAGTTGTGACAATGTGACCCCGCTCAGATTACCCAAAATCTGATTACGGTAACAAGCAGTATCAGATATAATGAACATCAGATGTAAATAGCATGAAGTGTATCATAATACATTTAACCATTGGTAGCAAAGGCACTAATCATTTAACTAGAAGAACAACCAGGAGACCGCTCAGGTCACACCCTCAAGAAGCCAAGTTGTTCCGCCATGTGCTTCAAAAATCACTTGCGTTTCACTGCTTAGTAAGGGCCCGTTTACATGGCAAGGATGTAGGGCATGTTCACACGGCGTTTTTGGACGAGGTTTTTGGAGCGTTTCTTCGTCCAAAACGCCCCCAGTTCATTTAATTGATTCCTATGTAAAACCTCATTGTATTTCACACACGGCGAGGTTTTTACACGCTTCTTTGGAAGCAATGAAAAAGAAGTGTCATGTCAATTTTTGAAGCGCGTTGTAGGCGCGGTTTAGGTGTGGTTTTCGCTACGGTTTTTGTCCTGGCTATTCTTTTATATGGGTGAAAACCTCGTCAAAAACCTTGTCTGAAGAAGCGTGTTTCAGGCGAGGTTTTGATGTGGTTTGGACGAGGTTTTGGGTGAGGAAACGCTCCGAAAACCTCGTCCAAAGCCTTGTCCAAAAACGCCGTGTGAACATGCCCTTATAGTGATTTTGGATTTGGAATACGGTTAAAGGGAACCTGTCAGATTATGCTCCCATTGCTGAGGGCAGCACAAGCTAGTGTCAGACCTGCTGTTTCCAGCGCTGTGTCCCTTATTCTGTAAGATGCTGGAGTTTTAGAGTATTTACACCTCAAATCTTATTCTTGAGTAGGTGATAGCCCTGACGGAAAATATACTGTTCAATGGGCTGGCCGAATCCAAATTCAGCCGCAAAATCCGTGCAAACAAACATGACAGGGAAAACCGACTAAAATATCTTCAGATTCTGTTATTGAATCCGACAGGTATTTTACAAGTGCCGTGTGAACGTACCCTAAGAAAAGTTAGTGAGAACTTGATATGGGTTAGATCACCTCTGTGTCTGTAATAAGTTCCCCAGCAGTTTAGCTCAGGCCAAGATCTTTAATCTCCCCAGACCGCCCTTGAGGTCCTCTGTCAGATACCACTTGGTAAATTGGAAATTCACTGTAAGCTCATTAATTTATGGCTGTGTGTAATGTTGCATAATGAAAGGTCTCCATTGTCTAAAAAACTGTTACTTTTGCTTCTTTATGGCGTTCCGCCTCTATTCTATCAAAGTAAAGGTAGATTTTATCTATGGAAGTTAACAATTCAATAGATGGTAACTCAGCCACCAACCAATTCTTTAGTAGACACCTCTTGGCCACGACCAACCAATATTGACTTTCCCTCCTCCATATCTTTGAAGGAGCAGTGATAGCTGGAGAGATCCCCTCCATATCTGGCCTATGTATGATACTACCAACTTCCAGAACTGCTGTACCTTGTCAAACTGCCTAATTCAATGGAACAAATCCGCCCTTTGTTACTGGCATTTTGGGGACCGAGTTATTCTATCCAGAAAGCTGAGGGTAGCTGGAATATCGAATGCGTATATTTCAGAATTCAACAGCTTAAAATGTTTCTCTTCATCTTTCACTGACAAAATGTCACCTTACTGCCTGCCAGACCAAATTCCAAAATCTAAGAGGCAACTTCTGGCAAAAACTTAAAGAGGTGTTCCAGGACTTACAAAAGCTCTTTTGGTCTGCTGGGGTGTGTGCATGTACCACTGTGGCCTGTGATTGGCTGCACATAGCACGTGTTCATTGTGCAACGGGTGTGAACAGGACCGACCACCCGCATAGAATGGAAGCGTCATGGAGGTGAGTATGCTTCTTTTTTCAATCTTTAAAGGGGTTTTGCCAGGACGTGCCTTATCTGGTAAGAATCAAATGTTAACAAGCCACGCTGAGCTAAGAGAGAGAGAGAGACACAGCCAGAGCACAGCACCATGCATAAGGGATCGTGTGAAATGTTCACTCAAATAATCAAACTACAACTAGTGGATTCTGTATACAAAAGACAACACCTTTTCTCCACAGCAGCTTGAAAGCTTCTTCATGGTCTCTGTCATCAGATAAAGCAGGGATCTACTCAGATAATCACATTACAACTATTGGATTCTGTATAAAAACACAACATATTCTACCCGGTGCCTTGAAAGCTGCTTCAGCTCCCCTCTCATCAGATAAGAAGTTTTTGCTCTGCGCAAGCCCCGCCCGAAACTCTTGTCAGGTCGTAACTAATAGAAGCTTTAAGTAACTAAGGGCAGGTAAGGAAGCCTGTAGCTCTCTCAGGCTGCAATTTTTGTAATCACAAATATTTAGAAAAGTGATTAAATACCCATTTTGGAGGATCCCACGTGAACATTACATTGCGGCAAAACCCCTTTAATTATACCCCAATGAGTTTTTTGTAAGTCCCGGACAACCCCTTTAAGAGGTAACAATGTGCAAATTTCTGACTTTCTACTTTATTGATATAGTGGTCCCTGACTATAGCATATAAGATGGTCACTGATTTCCTGTAACCTCACCTGTAAGATCATCAAAGAGACCCTTAACCCTCTCTATGGATATATCTTGTAACCTTTGCCTGTAAGGGTATGTTCAAACAGCTTATTTTGGGACGCATTTTGCCGCATATTGAGAGCGTACTGCACTCTAATACGAGCCAAATGCGCCCCAATCATTACGGTAATCCACAGTTCTCATAGAGAACTACGGATTACGCCTCCTCTCCCCGGGCGTACAATGCGATCGGATTGTACAAGCAGGGAGATAATTGACATGACATTTATTCACGGCACTTACACGCCACAAGTAATGTCAGTCTACGTGCTGGCCTCCACGCGCCCGAACACCCGGCGTAATTGCGGCGCGTAATGTACGCCCCACAGTTAAGCCGTGTGAACATAGCCTTAAAGTAATGAACTTGTAGATGGTGAAAGATTTGCTCTCCAGTTAGATTAAAATTTTTTATGTATTTTCAGTTCCATGGAATAATTGTCCCACCACTTTTATCCCATTACTCTCCCGGGGATGAAATAGTTTATTTTCTTTCCCTGCCTTGAACTCTGGGTGTGACCACAGAGGTAGCAACTTGGACATAAGACAAGAAAGCTTGCACCTCCTCCTTAACTCCATCTAAGACCTAATCGTGTCTCAAAAAAGAACAGAGCGATTGATATCTGACGGAATTTTGCCATTAAATTATTGCTTCCTGTCTCTTCCTGGTTAGGCTGTGGGTGGTTCTGTAGCAGTGATTAGAATAACAGCTTTGTATTCATAGCTCGTCTAATTGAACTGACATGAGAGCAGGAGATGTTATCTATAGAGCAGAGAGCTCAAAGCAAACAAGTAACTAATCTCCGTTGTTAATCTAACTAATCTCAAGCTGCCAGCAGTGCTATGTGCCGACCTGTGGTGACATCAGTCCCTGCTCTCAGATAAAACAAAAAACAGAAAAGGGAAGAGCAGAATAGCAACCTGAGAAACCTCTGTGCACTCAGGGCAGATAAAATCTCTATTATTTCAACAAAGCAAAAAAAAAACAGAATATATTGGGGAAAAAGTTTCATTTACCAT
>JAODAL010024967.1:0-59545 GCA_025379985.1 Phyllomedusa bahiana
GATGTTCCAGTTGATCAAACACAAGGTCTCCATTTCCTGTTTTTACCCCTTATTTGGGTGGGGGGAAAGGAAAGTGCTGATTTTTTTGTTTTGTCCCGGGGTCCAGGAGGGGGGCCACCAGAAACTGTTGTTTTTTTTGATGGCCTTAATGCGAGGATCTTTTTGGAGGAATGGAGCATCAAGCCCAAAGTGAGAATGGAGCCTTGATTTCCCAAGCCCGGGGTCGAGGGGCACTAGCAAACTGATTTTCCCTTTCATCTTCCTACTCCGTTCAAATTCGCGCCAACCTCTTTCCAAGGCAGGGACGTCGGTAACGCGGTGTCCAGGAATACCTCATCCTCCCCCTCCCCCCGCTTCCTCCGGTACAGCTTCAAACATCCATTTGCCTCAGATGATGCCCCCTGAGAGTGAGTGCCGCCTTGCATACCCCTGCACCTGAACCAATGCCTAATAAAGCCGATAAAATTGTGAAACTTTTCGGGCCTTTGATTTGACGGAGAGAAAGGCTCCGTGTCCGCATTGTGCCCCCGTCTTCTCTCCTCCTTTTTGGGACCTGGGGTTTCAGAGTGCCCAACGATCTTCCAGAACAAGACCCCCAAAATGCTCATGGACAAGGGCATGTCTGCATGTCCATTTTGGTGGCTTCTTAAAAACTGGCAAGGAGGTGCAGAGTCTTTCCCTGCCTGGCAACAAACAGATGAAACCAATTTGCTTTAAAATCTTGCTGCTTTTTACTAGCGAGGGAAATCAATGAAGGCTACATGCCCTTTATATTCCAAATCCCCCTTTACATACAATATGCAGTCAGTATTTGCTGTATTGTTTGTGGTAAAATCACAAAATTTTTTAACATTTACTTGTCAGTGGTATCAATCTCTTCCGAGCTGACTGTGTGGAGCCAAAACACTCCATGTTGCACACAGCTGAACGTTTCGGAAATCCTTTCCTTCTTATCCCTTTTTTGGAAGGGAAAAAGTGTTTCCGAAATGTTGAAAAGGGGTTTGGTTGGCCCCGGGGGGCTCCCTTAAAATTTTTAAAATTTTGGAAACCTTTCACTGTTTTTCCATTTTTCGGTTTGGTTAAAAACCCGATTTTCCCAAAAACCGGGCTTGCTTTTTTTTCCAGGATTGGGGTGGTCTTTTCGAAAAAATCGTAATGGGGAAAAAAAAAAATTTTGGCCCATGCCTTCCAAACAACCCCCCCCCTGGAGGCATGTGGGGTTTGGAATTTCCCAACCGGGTGTTGCCCCGTTCCAACAAGAGACGGTTGATGGGGAGGCCGAGCTATGCTGCAAGCGCTAGGCGGGACGAGGCAGGGTGCGAGGGCGGAAGTGCGAAACTCAGACCTGACCTTCCTAAAGGGGCACCCAAACCCCGGGTAGCCTTTAGAAATTTTCTGGAGACAGGTTCATGACTGTCCCGGCAAGGGGTGTGCTCCACCCACCGATCTTAAGGGGGGCCCGCAGATTTGAATTTTCACACACCACCTTTCTTCACAATATTTTGTCACCCCAAAAGCGCTCGGTCTGTTGCGAGGGGCCTTCCCCCGCTCCTGACCTGTGTGTGGGCGGTCTCCAAAACAGTTAATTTAACAGGCCTGGTTTCTTGGGCACGGATGCCCCCAGGGACCTTGGGGGGGGAAAGAACCCCGCACCACCCGCGGGAAGGGGGGGGGGGGGGGCCAACCCCCCCGAGGGACAACCACCACCACCATACTGCACAGGAAAGGGTTTGGATGGTACTATAGGGGTTTCAGATGGGGTTTTAGAAAATGAACAAGGGTTGAAAATTTTAAATGAAGGGTTTTGGAGGGAGGGAGGTTTTTGGAAAGAAATGTTTTTTGGGGATCGGTATTGGGGGGGCAAGGGGCCTGAGTGGGGGAACCTCTTGTCCACAGACAAAAAAGGGAAAATTTCCAGGCCAAAAACCTGGGAATGTCGACATTCAGGTTTTTGGTTTGGGGTGGTTTGGGGAAATGTTTTTCTGTCCCTAACCCGGAAAAAAAGAAGGGGTGGCTGCTAGACGGCCCCTTACGGTTTCAGGGCACAAATGGGGGGAAGGAGAATGGGTGGGTGGTTCCCGGGGTTGGTGGTACTCGGGCGACGGTGGAGGCTGAAACGGAGGCTGATCCTGTCAGATCGAGAGACATGGGCACTGGGAAGTTGGTGGTGGCGGAGGGGGGAGGAGGCGGAGACAGAGGTTGCAGTGGGTTTGGGAAACTGGCATGGTGTTCCTTTTTTGGCCAAGAGTTTTCCCCCATTTCAACCTGCATTCCTGCATGTGACTAGAATTTGGGGGGTGGTTAAACACCTAAGATTCTTGCTTCTACTGATGAGTTACGGCAAAGGCGGCATATGACATCGCTGGGTGAATCAAAAGCTTGCTCGGAAAAGGCCCAGGCTTGAGAGGTCCTTTTCGCTGATCGTGGCTGGCGGAATCATCTCAGCGGACTTCTCCGAACGCCCTCTCCCTTTTTGAGGTGGGACCCATACTGACACTACCCCATCGTCTTCCTCCTCGTCAAGTGATGAAGCGCTCGCAAGCAAATTCTCCTGAAAAGACCATGTTGGATCCGCAATGTCGTCGTCATCATCATCAACACAGGTGACATTGTCGTCCTGACATTCTGCATCCAGGAGCTGTGGGCTACAAGCAACAGGCACTGCAAGGCGTTGCCGACTGCCCGGGATTTTGGCCGATTGACCGGCTTCCTTCTCCTCCTCTGATGGCATCAGTAACTGGGCGTCAGAGCAGACAAAATCATCCTCTTTGGCCTCTTGATCTTTTAACATGCCTTCTGACCCCAACCGCATTTTGTCATCAAAGAGGTCTTCAGAAAATTGATTATCCACAGTGGTGGGTACACGAGTTGACATTTGGGCTGCCTTCGCTCATGTTGGACGGATGCTGATGATGCTGATGATGACATTTGTGGCCGTGACGGGAGGAGAGTAGGTAAGACTGTTTGGATGCAGGTTGCATTAACCCCTGAAGAACAGATTGGCGACGCTGTTCGTTACTGAGATTTACAGGGCCCTGACCCAGCGATGACAGGCCTGACGGTCCTGCAACCAACGATCGCTGGGCATTGCGTGTTGTCGCCAGCACTGGGAAAGGGGCATCTTCTCTGTACCTCTACCACCATGTCCTACACCCCCCATTGCTCACTTTCCACTGCATTTTGCTCCATGTTTTAGAAAGATAAAAAATTTTAAAAAAGTATGGAAGAGTTTTGAAGTCTCTTATTAAAAACGGCAAATCACAGCTTTCTTAAAAACCCTCTAATTTTTCCCACAGCCAACTAGGATTAGAAAAATAATGTTTCTAGCGAATACCTGTGAAATGCGGTCTGGTGAAGAACCGTAAGACAAAATCAACAGTGTTCTTCCTTCAGTCCAGGATTTCAAACTGCCCAGTAGGCTAGGAATTGATAGTTTTCAACAAATATCATACAAGTGCGCTACCTGCGCAAAACTGAGATTCCCCCCCCCCCCCCCCAAAGAGTGCAAATTTAAAAATATTCAAAAAAATTTCACGGATGAGAAAAAATTTGTTTTTTTTTTAGCAATGACAAAGAGAACGGTTTTCTAGAAATTTTTCTATTTAGGGAAATTTTTTGTTTCAACGTGCTATTTGAAAAAAAATAGGGCCCCCACACTGCAATAAAAGCTTTTAAAAGTTTTCCGGGTAAAAAAACAAATGGTTTTTCACCAATGAAATTTCAAACCCAAAGTAACTACAAAAATTTTTGTATTCCCAAATTTTAAATACAAGGTTTGGGTCTATGAAACCCAAAATTTGGGGGACCCAAAATAAAAAAAAAACCCATTTTAAAAGCTCTGTATCCCATTTTAAGTACAAAATGGGTTTTTTGAACAAAACTGAGCTGCCGGGCCCAAATGAAAAACAAAGTAATTAAATTTTGTTTCTGATAATTTTAGGTGGGTTTTTTCACCCATGAAAAACAACGCAATTTTCTAGCAAATTTTTTGTATGATAAAATAAATACAAGATGGGTCTTTAACCCAAAAATGGGCTCCCCCCAAAGTGAAAAAAAAACGTAATTAAATTTTTGTACTGTTTTTAAAGGGGGGTTTTTGCACCTTAAAAGAAATCCCCCTGGGGGGGCTAGAAAAATTCTGTATTATTGTAAGTACAAAAAGGGGTCTTTGAAAAAAATTTAGCCCGCACCCCAAAATGAAAAAAAGTAATTAAATTGTGTACTGATAATAATGGTGGGTTTTTTACCTATGAAATTTCAACACCCAAAATTTTAGCAAATTTTGTTAGTAATATCCGTACAAGAAAAAAGGGCTTTTAACAAAAATGGCCCGCGCCCAAAGGGGAACAAAACCTAAAATTTAAATTTTGGGGAAAAAAAACGGGTTTTTAATTAAAAAGGGGGCTGGAAAAACCTATTAAAGTACTGGCTGCAAAAATAAAGGTAAAATTTCCCAAACCCAAAAAAAAGTTAATAAAAAAACCATTTCAATGCAGGGTTTGCACAATATCCCCTCTCCTTTAAAAAACCCGCCAGCCGTCTGTCTGTGTTTCCCCCCACCCTCCCCCCCCCCCCGCGGTTTTTCAGCGCAGTGTTTTTTCAAATTCTCAGCCTTTAATAAATAAAAACTGAAATTCTTAATTACCCATGTTCTAAAAATTTTTACAAACTAAAAAGCATTTTTGGGCTGTGTGAACAAAGAGAAAATGTGTTTGTGAGCTGTATTGAGAGAGACCCAGCAACACGGCCCGCTCTTATGAGACACAGACACACACTGATGCTGAACAGGAAGGGGCTGTTCTATGTAAAACGAGGTCATGTGATTTTTCCAGCAATCACAACCCTACACATCAGTCATGACTTCGCACACCAGCTCATCCCGCTCTATGCTCTAAGCTGATTTGCTGGCCGCCAAAATGACAGGAAGCGCCGAAAATGGCGCGATATTATTAGATTATGCGCAGATTTTCACCTAAATTATGGCGTGATCGGAAAATTCCGATCAACCTAAAAACCGTGCCGATTTCAACTTTGTCGATTATAATCACTCAACACTAGTTACAAACTATCTCACCATAAAACAATCATCCAACTTAAATAAAGATGAAACTCAGGCATCATGTCCTCTCTCTATCTCCAACTAAACCTCACTAAAACTGAACTTCTAGTCATCCCACCATCTACTAACCGACCTCACCCTGCTATTTCTCTCTCAGTGTGTGGTACCACCCTAACTCCCAGGCAGCAGGCCCCATGTCTTTGGGGTTATATAGACTCTGATCTGACCTTTTACCCCTTTATCAAATCCCTTGCCCGCTCCCGTTACCCGCACCTCAAGAACATCTCCCGAAACCGTCATTTCTCACTGTGGAAACAATCATACTCTCATTACTGCTCTTATTCATTTCGTCTTGACTTCTGTAACTCCCCACTTGTTGGTCTTCCTCTCTGTAAACTCTCCCCTCTGCAATCTGTCCTGAATGCAGCAGCCAGGCTTGTCTTTCTTTCCATCCGCTATAACTGATGCCTCTACCCTGTGTCAGTCTCTGCACTGGCTGCCTATTCAGTACAGGAATAAAACATAAACTCATCCTTTCACACATAAGGCTCTCCAAAAGTGCTGCAACCCCCATACATCTCCTCCCTTATCTCTGTCTACCACCCTACCGTTCTCTCCGCTCTGCTACTGATCTAAGGACTACACACCTCACTCACCCGAACCTCCCATGCCCGTCTCCAAGATTTTTCACGTATTTGCACCAGTTCTCTGGAACCCATGTTACCCCATGTGATCAGGCACACTCTCACAACCCTCACAGTTTTAAGTGCGCTCTGAAAACTCATCTTCTTAGACAAGCCTATCAAGATCCCTAATTGTCAACCCCCCCAAATTCTGTCACAGATTCGTCACTTCCTGCACTTTGGCACCCACAGGCACTTATCTGTATATATAGATGTATGGTTGGGATGGCAGGTTTCATCCACATTTTATGTATACTACCCCATCTTTATGTAACATGGCTGGTCCATTGTTGTAAACCAAGCACTTGTCACCTTTTGTTTCACCCATACACCATAAAAAGATTGTAAGCTCTTGTGAGCAGGGCCCTCCCCCGTGTGTCTCATTTGTCAGTAGCTTTTTTATAATGTAATGTCTGGTTTGTCTGTGCTTATTCCCTCTATATTGTAAAGTGCTGCGGAATATGTTGGCGCTATATAAATAAAGATTATTATTATTATTATTACTTAGAAACCTCAAAGACAACCGTTCCATAGTCATTCGGGCAGCAGACAAGTGGGGCGGCATAGTTATTTTGGATTATAAAGAATATCAACTTGAAACTGACAACATATTAAATGATACATCTTACTACAAGATTTGTTCATCAGATCCATTTTCTCCATTACAAAATAAACTTTTGACTTTTTTAAATAAGGCTCTAACAGAGTATATCATACATAAGAAAGAAAAAGCCTTTATCTATATTCCAGAACCTAATCATCCGTTTTTTCTACTATCTACCCAAAATCCATAAAAACCTCACCAAACCCCCAGGCCGTCCAATCATCTCCGGTATCAACTCAATTACCAGTCGGTTATCACATTATTTGGACCTTTACTCATAACCATTTGTCACAAGTCTACCCAGCTACTTAAGAGATTCAGGGCACCTTATTAATTTTTTATCTCAACTTCCGTTAAACGACAAATATACACTCATTACAGCTGATGTATCCGTACTGTACTCCAATATCCAACACCATATGGGCATACAATGCGTCAAAGATACTTTAGATAAAGATTCCTCCATATCTTCCCAAGAAAAATAATTTTTGATACAAGGTTTAAAACTGGTCTTGGAGAACAATTAATTTTTATATAATAGCGTCATCTATCGGCAAATAAGGGGAACAGCGATGGGATCGTGGGTAGCCCCCCGCCTATGCTAATATCTTCATGGTGGCATTTGAAGAACAATATATTTATGCCCATTCAGAATTTTTTAAACATATAACCCTGTACAAGAGATTTATTGATGACCTCTTTTTTATATGGTCTGGACCGCAAAATCTTATCCCCCATTTTATAGATCATCTAAATTCCAACAATACAGGAATACATTTTGTTGCCAAAATCAGTAAGGATAAAATTGAATTCTTAGACTTGAACATCTCTTTTGTACAAGGCAAATTCTCCATGGCAACTTATTTCAAACATGTAGAAAGTAAAACCTACATTAACTTCAAAATCACACACCATAAACCATGGTTGTGCAATATCCCATATGGTCAATTTAAGAGAGTACGCAAAAACTGTTCCAAGGATCTAGAATGTGTAAAACAAATTGAAGTATTGGAAAATAGATTTAAAGACAAGAAATATCCGAATAAACTGCTACAGGACGCAAAAACCAAAATTCAAAAACTGACACAGAAAGAATGTTTAGACACTACCAAAAAAAGGGAAGACTGATATGGATACAATGTCCAAGATTACATTTTCATTAATCACTCAATATAATACATCGCGGTCTAAAATCAGAAATATACTGGAAAAACATTGGCACATCATCAAGAAAGATCCATTTCTAGGACCTTTAATACCTAAACAACCGGGCTTAATATATAGAAGAGCACCCAACATCAAAAATATTATAGCCCCTAGCCGAGTAAAAGACCCCGTAGAGAACCAAAAACCCTATATATCAACCTCCTCGAAGTGCAGATGTTGTTCAAGCATCTGCACTACCTCTTATAGCTCCTCGAATACGACAAAGGAAACATATAAAATTAAATATGAGTTAAACTGTAAAAGTTCCTATGTCATTTACGTGATTGAGTGCATATGTAAAGCACTAATATGTAGGTAGAACCTCCTGTCCCTACATATCCGCCTGAATGGACACCGGGCATATGTAAAACAGGGTGACATCTTACAAAGTGTCTCCCTACACTGCAGCGAGTCTCATTAAAAGGACTGTTCTGTTCTTCAAATTACACCCATAGATGCTATACCTCCGGATCAACCAAACAGATTACAAGCCCTACAAAGAAGGTAGATGTTTTGGATCTACCGACTTCAGACCTTACATCTCAAGGGTCTGAATGACGCCACGGAACTTGTATATTAATCGATATCTTCCATTAGTATGTTTAAATATGTGCCTTTATACGTATAGGGCGACATGTATGATCGGGCTTTTCGCCCGTTTTTTGGCGTATGCTGCGCCTCCCAGCCCAAATCCCTCTGTCGGACGCGGGGATTCAGTGTTAGGCGCAGTGTTCTCCACTTTCAGCTGCGCCCTGCATGAAGGGGCGGGCAGTGGGCACGGTGTGGGCACGGGGTAGGCGTTCCGGGGCGGGACGCGCCGCGCTCGAAAACTCCGAGGCATGTACGATGGCGAGTCGGCAAAGCGAGGCGCAGTGCAGCGCTCGGCAGCTCCGACAGGCAGACCAGGTTTTTTTTTGGTCTAAATCCTCCGACAGAGGCGAAATGAAGCAGGATCGGAACATGCGAGGAAGCAGATAGAAGATCGCGACAGAAATCTCGGCGCTCCGCTCCGCGCAGCAGGAGTATGATTCCGAAAAAATCGCCTTTATAAAGGCGGAAAACAATGTCAGAAAAGAGCTGAACGTAAAAAATAAACATAATTAAAAAAAACAAAACACTTTCCAAAAATCTAGAACGGCGCAATATCAAGATTTATGATATTGGAAATTGCTGAGAAATACAGTAATTCAAATTCTGAAACCTATTCTCATTGGTCGGCATAAACCGGCCAATCAGAATAGGAGCAACAGTGAACCATTAAAACCTATGGGGAAGGATTGACCAATCAGAATCCACGGCGGGATTATTCAAAATACAGTAAAAAGACAGAAAAGAGCTGATTGGCTGAGCTAGCGGGGCTTGGCTAGCTCGGCCAATCAGAATAGGAGCGGCAAAGACCCATTCTAGTCTATGGAGAAGTTTAGACCATTCAGAATCCACGGCCGGATAATTCAAAATACAGTAAAAAGACAGAAAAGAGCTGATTGGCTGAGCTGGCGGGTGCTTGGCTATCCCAGCCAATCAGAGCGCGAGCTACTTCTCCCATTATAGTCTATGGAGAGATGGGCGCACTGAAATCTCGGCGCTCAGCGTCGTGCGGCATGGAGTATCAATCAAAAAATTATTTTTATTAAGTGTAAAACATTATCAGATAAGAGCCGAACCTTCTTTACAAATAAAACAGTTAAAAACACGAACAACGCGTTTTGTCGCCGAGACCGGCGCTACATAGGGAATTGCAATAGAGAGAATTGCGGGGAAATACAGTAATTCAAATTGTTTAAGCTATTCTCATTGGTCGGCAGAAGCCAGCCAATCAGAATAGGAGCGACAAAAGACCCATTATATCCTATGGAGAAGTTTGGACCAATCAGAATAGGAGCGACAGTGGCCCATTCTAACCTATGAAGGAGTATTAAACCAATCAGAATAGAAGCGACAAAGTCCCATTATTTCCTATGGAGAAGTTTGGGACCAATCAAATTCAAAGGCGGGACAGTTCAAAATACAGTAAAAAGGCAAGAAACGAGCTGATTGGTTGAAGCGGCGGGGCTGTCTAGCTTAGCCAATCAGAGCGCGAGCTACTTTCTCATAGAGTTCTATGGGGAAAAGAAATTCTGAGCGCGCTCTGTGATTGGCTAAGTTAAAAGAGGCGCCGTTATTTGGACCAATGGGAGAGGCGAGCGACGCTCCTATGGGTTTTCTAATGCAATCTGAAATAAAAACTGTACATGGCCGAATCAAATTTATAACACTCAAGAAGTTGTCCCGATGTGTATATTAAAAGAATGATAATATGGGGGTAACTAAAAAAAAATAATATTAAATCAATAAAATCTTTAATTTGATTTCGGTCGTGTACAGTTTTGATTTCAGATTGCATTAGAAAAACCCATAGGGAGCGTCGCTCGCTCTCCCATTAGTCCAAATAACGGCGCCTCTTTTAACTTAGCCAATACACAGAGGCTGGGAGAATTTCTATTCCCATAGAACTCTATGAGAAAGTAGCTCGCGCTCTGATTGGCTAAGCTGGACGAGCCCCGCCGCTTGAACCAATCAGCTCGTTTCTGCATTTTTACTGTATTTTGAACTGTCCCGCCTTTGAATATGATTGGTCAATTTTTCTCATAGGATATAATGGGACATTGTCGCTCCTATTCTGATTGGTCAATTCTCCTCCATAGGTTATAATGGGACATTGTCGCTCCTATTCTGATTGTCTGGTTTATGCCGACCAATGAGAATAGCTTAAACAATTTGAATTACTGTATTTCCCGGCGATTCTCTCTATTGCAATTCCCTATGTAGCGGGGGTCTCGGCGACAAACGCGTTGTTCGGGTTTTTAAACTGCTTTATTTGTAGAGAAGGTTTCTGCTCTTTATCTGATAATGTTTTACACTTAATAAAAATTATTTTTTTTATTAATACTTCATGCCGCATGGCGCTGAGCGCCGAGATTTCAGAGCGCCCATCTCTCCATAGACTATAATGGGAGAAGTAGCTCGCGCTCTGATTGGCTGGGATATCCAAGCCACCGCTAGCTCAGCCAATCAGCTCTTTTCTGTCTTTTTACTGTAATTTGAACTGTCCCGCCTTTGATTTTGATTGGTCCAAACTTCTCCATAGGATATAATGGACTTTGTCGCTCCTATTCTGATTGGTTAATACTACCTTCATAGGTTAGAATGGGACACTGTCGCTCCTATTCTGATTTGGTCCAAACTTCTCCATAGGATATAATGGGTCTTTGTCGCTCCTATTCTGATTGGCTGGCTTCTGTCGACAATGAGAATAGCTTAAACAATTTGAAATTACTGTATTTCCCGGCAATTCTCTCTATTGCAATTCCCTATGTAGCGCCTGGTCTCAGCGACTAAACGCGTTGTTCGGGTTTTTAACTGCTTTATTTGTAAAGAAGGGTTCTGCTCTTTATCTGAAAATGTTTTACACTTAATAAAAATTTTTTTTTTATTAATACTTCATGCCGCACGGCGCTGAGCGCCGAGATTTCAGTGCGCCCATCTCTCCATAGACTATAATGGGAGAAGTAGCTCGCGCTCTGATTGGCTGGGATATCCAAGCCCCCGCTAGCTCAGCCAATCAGCTCTTTTCTGTCTTTTTACTGTATTTTGAATTATCCCGCTGTGGATTCTGATTGGTCTAAACACTTCTCCATAGACTAGAATGGGTCTTTGTCGCTCCTATTCTGATTGGTCAATAATTCTCCATAGGTTCGAATGGGTCTCTGTCGCTCCTATTCTGATTGGCTGAGCTAGCCGAGCCCCAGCTAGCTCAGCCAATCACCTCTTTTCAGCATTTTTACTGTATTTTGAACTGTCCCGCCGTGGATTCTGATTGGTCTAAACTTCCCCATGGTTTTTAATGGTTCACTGTCGCTCTATTCTGATTGGCCGGTTTATGCGACAATCAAAATAGCTTTCAGAATTTGAATTACTGTATTTCCCGGCAATTTCCAATATCCTAATTCTTAAATTAGGATATTGGAAAGTGATTTTGTTTTATGTATTTTTTATTTTTGAGGTTTGAGCTCTTTTCTGAGAATGTTGAACGCCTTTATAAAGGCGATTTTTGATTCATACTCCGCACCGACATGTGGAATGATTTCTCACTGTTCCAGCCTGTCTCGCATCGGAACTGTTTTTTTGGCGCAGTTTCCGCACGGCGCCTATGTCCCGCACTGCGCCCATGTCCCCACACTGTGCCCCACACAAACTGGCGAGGCGCAGGGAACTTTTCCCCGCATGTATGAGTGCGCTACCTCTGGCGGCGAATCATAGGCGCAGCCCCGCTCTGCGCCTCAGTCCCCGCACTGCGCCTAACACACTGGCCAGGCGCGGGGGACTTTTCCCCGCATGTATGATCGCACTACCTCCGGCGCCGAATCATAGGCGCAGCCCGCACTGCGCTCGGACCCGCACTGCGCCTAAAACACTGGCGAGGCGCGGCGGACTATTACAATGCTATGTATGAGCGCGCCCCGGCCCCGACATAAATCAGGCGCAGATTCCGCCGGAAAACTGGCGGAAAGGTGCGCCCCGACCCGGCGGGATTCATACATGTGGCTTATTTACCTGCCACATGTTTTTATAGGGTTAACTACAATATCTGTACCCGAGCTAATTGTATATTTTAATCACATAGAACTGTTTTACCATTTCTTATTTTATTCTCGCTGCTAGTGAAGCACCTTAAACGTGATTGGCCAGTTCATATTTGCACTCACTCCGTGCACTCCCTTTCCCCATGTATTTTCCCATAGAGAATAGGCACCTTTTTCATTGGCTCCTTCATATTCACCGCTCCTTAAAAACACCTATCAGAGTCGTTCACGATTCTGAAGATTCCATTGGTCCATTCATTTTTACCTCCATTCATTTGGACCAATCAACACTCAATACCCATTTTTAAAAAAAGAGAAAGCTCTTTTGGCACTCTATGCCTTAATATATGGCACCTCTTTATTTTGAAAGTATCGAGCCCCTCTATTGGTCCATTCATATTACCCGCCAGACTTTCTATTGGCCCGCACAATCCATTCTATTCTAACACACTTTCTTCAGGATTTATCTACACCCCGAAAGTTTTATATATAACAAATCCATGATTTATTTACACCATGGACTTGTATACTATAGGATACAGCTCTTTTTCACATATTTAACAAAAGTCTTCATGTAATTCTCACACTTTATCTCAAATCTCTTCTACAATGTCTTCAGCGCTATTTGCGATCTTTCCGGACTTCTGATTGACATTTCATTCTCCAATCTTCTTTGATCCTCCCCGACTCATCACTGATCACTAGCTACATCACTTCACTTGATTGACATGTATCAAGTCCACTGATCTTTTTTGATCATCACGATCATCTCAGTCTATTCCGTCTTGATGCAGTATCAGTCCACTGATCTTCCTTAACTCATCACTGATCACTCAGTCTATTCCGTCACTTGACTGACATGTATCAAGTCCAATGAATAGTTTGTATCTGTGTTATATAAAGCGTGCTGGAACACTATGTAATATATACTTCCGAGGAAGCACGGGTTCACATGCGAAACGCGTAAAGTTTATTAAGTCAAGTTTTTAATCTTGTGAAGGTTATTCCTTTATATTTTTAAAAATAAAGTGACACATTTTAAAAATCTTTAGTTCGGGCTTTATTATCTTCTCTACGTGCGCCGGGTCCTTCTTTTTCTCTTTTTTTCTGCATTGCCGTTTACCCACCATCGGATTCCCGATTGGAGTACCAGTGAGCCGCGGCTGCCGTATTAAGGGCTATGGAATACAAATAGCCCCGCAAGTGCTTATGAGTGTTGTGCCTCTAAAATAAGAGCGCAACCTCAAAAGGTGAGCGAACCTTTATCATTTTCTATAAATCTTTTAATACGAACTACTACACTATTGTGCGCCCCCTCTCTTTTTCTTTTTTCTTTGTTCTTCATGTCTCCATGTTATATTTGGTTACTACACATGAACAGGGTTTAAAAAGTAAATGTGTAAAGGTGTTCATCTACAAACAAAAAAGTTAAATTATAAAATGCTTATGACACCATCTGGTTCTACATTTTACATACTTGTCATGTAGCATATCTCTGTATTGCTTAGATTTGCTTGAAAATGTAACTGCATAATACCATGCTATAAATCAAACTACATATGTATGTTAATTAAATTAAGAATATGTACCATGTTTAAAGCTAATGTACCACCAGTTCATAATGGCTTATTTGAAGGTGGGACTAAATAGGTCCAGTTATATTAATCCCTTTGAGTGCTTTCTATGACAATGAAGATATTTGTTGAGGTTTGGGGATAACTGAAGGGATGGCACAGTAAGTAATATGCACACTCACAGTTGCTGCTTTGTAAACTCAGGAACACTTTGCCCCGAAGAGGCACTTCAAGCTTAGTGGTTATGGGAAAGATATGTACATTCGATGTGTTTGACTGTTCTCACAGAGACACTATTTTTATGTAACTTTTGAATCTGGTGAGTCTCATGTGGCATATTATTTCAAATTGTTTCAGTCGTGTTGTGCTTCAGATTTGGGTAAAAGTCAACGCTATTCAAAGCTCTTCAATCCATTTTGGTCCAAAAACAATTTTAGCACAAATTACCAAAAAATCAGCTCTAACTGTAACCCTAACCCTTACCCACATTTATGGTTAAGGATCAACTTTGTAGGCCTTCTAGGGTTTGAGCCCACAGCAGGATTTTCAGTCAGAGTAACTGATGGTTTTTGGATTTGGAAGCCGTCTGTACTGATTGTCAACCTTTAATAGAAATTTGTTTAGCAGTTCACACTGAACGGATTTTCTGCCAGATGGTTTTTTACACCACCAGCGGTCCCAAAACTTTTTTTTTTCGGACAGAAGATTTACATGTCAGTGGTTGAAAGGGACAGACGAATCTGCAACTGCGGACAGAACTGTCCCACAAAACCATGGAAAAGATGTCAAGATACCGGCTGGATTCTTAATCAGAATCTGGTCTGTATTTGCATACTGCCGTGGACACACCCTTAGGCTATGTTCACATGGTGTAATTGCGGGGACGTATTTCGCCTGCAATTACGCCGTGTTATCTGGAGCGGGAGGGCCGTCAACCCGCCGGCCCCATAGACATTCATTATTCACGGCACTTATATGTCGTGAACAATTGACATGTCACTTATCTCCCCGCTCGCCGTATTGTGCAAGTGGGGAGAGGAGACGTAATCCGTAGTTCTCTATGAGAACTGTAGATTACCGTAATGACTGGGACGTATCTCACCCCGTATTTGGTGCAGTACGGCAGATACGTCCCATTTTAAGCCGTTGTGAACATAGCCTTAAGGTTAAACGTCCTCTTTACAATCTTTCAGAGTATAGCGGTACCAACACAAAACTGTCATTTCCACTCTGTTATCACTGATGGTACATTGGACTGAAAGTGATGTTGGAACAGTGGTGGACCCAGAAGTGGGGTAGATGAGTAAGTTGACCCTAAAATGATCTACCTAACTCAACATAGGGTTGTTGTTGGGATTAGGCCTAGGGACAGAGTAAAAAATCCTGAACCTGAATTTTTTGACAGTTTCGGTCAAATCAGTGTTAAACTGAACACTTCATGTCAGTCTCTTGTCCCTAGAGCCATATACCACGCCCACTTTCACAGGCTGTCATAAGTGTGCAGCTTGCAGGTCTGGTGTTTTTTTATTTTCTTTCTCTCTGGATAATGGAGGTCGGTTGACCCAGTGAGAGGCCTGGATTTGGCTCTATTGAGAGGTAAAGATAGCGTAGGTCTGCCCGACCTGAGATCACGTTGTAAGTTCGTGGGCAGCTTAAGCATTTTTTTATCAAAAATATGTGAACCAAGAATCTCAAGTTTTTTCATGTATGATAGATAGCATAAATGCTTCTTTAGGGATTTCCATGTAATGTATTGCCCTTTTTGCAGTTGTGTGCAGCTGGTAGTGGGGTGCGTGTGTATATATATATATATATATTATATATATATTTTATATATATATTTATTATATATATATATATATATATAATATATAGATAGTATATTAGATTATATTATATGTGCCACAACCCTGCCAGTGGCACCTAGGTTCGCATAGTGTTTTTTCAGAAATGTTTTTTTGTGCAGAACCATACGTTGTATTTGCCGTATATTGCTTTTAATCTATATGGGGAGGAAGGGGTGCCTCCATTTTGGTTTTCTGCACCACGCCCACTTTCACAGGCTGTCATAAGAGTGCAGCTTGCAGGTCTGGTGTTTTTTTTATTTTCTTTCTCTCTGGATAATGGATGTCGGTTGACCCAGTGAGAGGCCTGGATTTGGCTCTATTGAGAGGTAAAGATAGCGTAGGACTGCCCGACCTGAGATAACGTTGTAAGTTCGTGGGCGGCTTAAGCATTTTTGATCAAAAATATGTGAACCAAGAATCTCAAAGTTTTTTCATATACATATTGAAGCACTCGGCTAGTTAACTTATATCCTTGCAAGTCTTTTTGATTGACAGCCTTATATTCCAACCCGGTCTTTTGTTGCTTCCAGCTATCACCTCTGTTCTTTGTTCTCTGGTCTGTTTTAAAAGGGTTCCTGTGCTATTTCTCCTTGCCTGCCATACTGGTTACCTTGTGTTCCTGTAAGCTAGCCTGTTACTCTTCTTGCTTTACCTGTTACCTGACCTTGGCTATACTTACCGACTATTCCTATGCTCAAGTGATTCTGTACTGCTTCTCCTGACTGTTGCTGACCTGGCTAGTTTGACCTTCCATTATTGTGTTTAGTGTTTGTTTTGTCTGCGTCTTGTGTATTCACCTACTTAGTGTATCTCACAGTCTTCAGTTGGGGCTGACTTGTTAAGGTGTTGGGCACCCCCGAAAAGCAGGGACAGTGGGTTGGGAACTGCGTCAGGGCCTCACTCAATCAGTGTCTACTTGTGTGCCCCTGACCGGTTACTCACACCTGCACTAGGATTCTTTTTGTCACTGAGCTACCTGTCACTGGCTGCTTCCACTCTTGCCCTGATGCCTCGTCTTCTGTGCCAGAAACTCACGCTCACATTGATATCTGTAGATGTTTTGCACTGTATTACACAAGTGCCTAATTTTGGTAGTTATTATTTAGAAAATATTGTTACCCCTGGACAACGCCTTTAAATATAATCCTAAGCATATGCATTATAGCCCAGTTAAAATAATAAAGGGATGAAAGAAAGCAAAATATAAAAAGATGAATAGAAAAAAAGAAGATAAAGCGCAGGTTGTAGCTTATTGTAAAAACTGTATGCATAGCTGTTCTGGGTTCTTAGCTTTTTCTAGTTTGCTGAATTGCATCTTTATTGTTCTTATCACTGCTTTAGTGAGTACTCCACAGGGCCGTTAAGAACCCCATTTCAGATATTACACTACAAAACGTTTTGGACAATTTGAGCAAAGGGAAAGTGTTAGGCACAGTGTAATGCAATAGATGACTGAATACCATTAAATTGAAGACAATTACTGTAAGTAAATCAGAGCTTGAAATCATCTTGTAAGCGTGGCTCCCAAGTAGAAAACTATTATTAAAGTTGCAGTATTTTATGAAATTTAGAAAATTAACATAGAATAAAACATATATACTGTATGTCAACACTTATATTTTTTGAGTGTGTATTTCACACTGTTTATTACAGTGCCATTCATTTCAATAGGAATGCTGTCAACGAGATTATAGATCAAGATAGATCCTCGCCATTTGTGGGAAAAGGCAGAAAACATGTAACCATAGCCCTGTGGACCTGACATTTCTTACAGAAACCGACCTGTGAGAGATACACAAAAATTTGGGATATTGGGCCATTTGTACTGAGTTTCAGGACGAAACTGTTTATGCTCGAGGTGGAATGATTGGTACCAGAGTGGTTATAGGCGACATGCCACCAAGGGATATGTGGCCTTGGTGGAATAGGAGCGCAGCGGTCAGTATGTATTGTCAGAGCCACACTAAGTGGTTGCAAAGGTGGATCATTAGCTTGTGCTTTTCAGCTGTACTTGGGGTCTGGCTCTTCTCTTATTGGGAGTACGAACAATGGGTGGTAGTGGGTGTTATCTCCCCATGTTCCCACATACCCATGTTCTCGTGTGTGTTCCAGCCAAATGTTTATTTGGCTTGGCCATTGGAGGCCTAACAACAGTACTGATGTGCAGGTAAATCAGGGGGGGTGGCCTTTCTTCCTGCTAAGAGTGCGAGCAGAAGAGGAGCTTGTCAAGAGGCTCTGGCCACCCAGGGTTGAGGAAGGCTGGATAACAGTGGAGGCTAGGTGACATGTTTGCTGGTGGTGCTGGTTGGTAGATCCAGACCACAGGTTTTAGAGAGGCAATACAGTATATGTTTAGGTTAGTGGCTGGACGGCAGGGTTTGTTTTGTCTTTTCTGTGTATGGCTGTATCGTTTATCTTGAGACCAAATATAACATGGTTGAGGCCAGTTAAACCAAGAGCTGAAAATACCTTCGGAGACTGGTCCAAGATGGGCGGATATGGACGAGTGTGTAGTCTTACAATTATATTCGATAGATAGTGTTGTATATTTTATATATTTATATATTTTATATATAACTATATATATATACATCACCTTTGGCCACTTTATTAAGGTCACCTGTCCAACTGCTGTTAACACTTATATTTTCTAATCAGCCAATTCCAAAGGGCGGGCAACTCAGTGCATTTTTAGGAATGTAGACATGGTTCAAGACAATCTCCTGCAGTTAAAATCGTATGCATCCTGTCCATGGGAACGAAATGTGATTTGAGTGCCTTTGAACGTGGCATGGTTAGTTGGTGCCAGAAGCGGCTATCGTTCTGTAGATTTCAGAAAACTGATGTGAATCTCCTGGGATTTTTCACGCCACAACCATCTCTGAGGGTTTAGCAGAGAATGTCCAAAAAAAGATAAAAACATCCACTGTGTGCAGGCAAGTCTGTGGGCGGAAATGCCTATGTTGATGCCAGAGGTCAAAGGTTGCAAATGGCAGACTGGTTCAGAGCTGATAGAAGGAACAGTGATTCAAATAGTCACAGTACGGTGAAGACTTTGAGGCAGATGGGCTTGACAGCAGCAGAAGACCACTCACCGGGTGCCACTCCTTTAGCTCAAGAACAGGAAACGGAGGCTCCTCATTTGCCAAGCTCCTCGAAATTGGGACAGTATTAGATTGGAAAACGGTGTTGCCAGGTCTGATGAGTCTCGATTTCGGTGCGACATTCGGATGGTTAGGGTCAGAATTTGGCAGTCAAAACATTGAAGCATGGAATCATCCCTGCCTTGTCATCAACGTGTTCAGGCTTCGGTGGTGGTGGTGGTGTCATGGTGTGGAGGAAGTATGTTTTCTTGGCACTCTTTGGGCCGTGTGTGTGTGTACCTATTGAGCATCGTATGGCAACCGCTTGTTGAATCTATGCCACGAAGGAATTGACGCAGGTTATGAAGGAAGGTGGGGTTCTCAACCGTTTAAGCAATAGGTGTACCTAATAAAGTGGCCGGTGGAGTGTAGTAATATTATATATTTATATTATATATATTATATATAGTATATATTAATATATATATATATATATATGTTTTATATATGTACTATATACTATATATAATAAAATAAAATGTAGGATCCCGTCTATTAACTTTAGAATGCACGTGTCCAATTGTTCGACTTGCTGATCTCTTAAACATGAGCTTTAAAAGGCAATTCAATTACCCAGCAGAAGTGTTTGGACCCCTGAATCACCCAATAATATTCTAGTGGGATCAATTTGAATTGGATTTCAACATTCCTCCTCATCAGAAATCAATCAATTGGGTGCGCTACTTATTCTTTCTCGTATTTGAGTTACTGTAAATCCCATACTCGGTGGTCTCACTCTCTGTAATAACTCTCCCCTCTCCAATCTGTCCTGAATGCAGCAGCCAGGCTTTGTCATTCTTTCCTGCCGCTATACTGATGCCTCTACCCCTGTGTCTAGTCATGCACTGGCTTCCAGTACAGAATTAAACATAAACTCCTCACTCACAACCATAATGTTCTCCCTCAGACACTGCACCCACCTTACATTCATCCTCATCTCTATCTAGCACCCTACCCGGGCTCTCCGCTCTGCTACTGATCTAAGATTACACACCTCACTCATCCGGACCTCCCATGCCCGTCTCCAAGATTTTGCACTTATTGCACCGGTTCTTTGGAAAATGTTACCCCATGTGATCAGGCACACTCACAACCCTCACAGTTTTAAAGTGGCTCTGAAAAACTCATCTTCTTAGACAAAGCCTACAAAGATCCCTCTAATTATTATCCCTCCAAAATTTTGTCACACAAACATCACTTCTGCAATTTGGCACCCACAGTCACTTATCTGTAATATTGATGTACTGGTTATGGGTGGCAGGTTTCATCCATTTTTGTATGTATACTACCCCATATTATGTTACATGGCTGCGTCCATTGTAAACCAAGCACTTCTCACCTTTGTGTTCACCCATACACAAATAGGATTGTAAGATCTTGCAGAGCAGGGTCCTCACACCTCGTGTCTTCTTTTGTCAGTAGCTTTTTTTAATGTTAATGTCTGTTTGTCTGTCTTTATCCTCTATATTGTAACGTGCTATCTGGGAACTCTGTTGGCGCTTATATAATAAAGATATTTATTATTACTTTCATGCTGTTCACATTTGACATCATGGGGCCACATGTATGAAATGGTTTTGGTCTAAAACTACATTTTTTCCCTTAGGTCTTTTATAGGCAAAAGAGTGTGTTTTAGGAACTTAACAGGGTTTCATACAGGTGGCCTAAGTGTATATAATAAATTGGATCAAGAAGTGACACGTTACTTCTTTGTACGGATCCATAAAACGCAATACAATAACAAATGGAAAATACGTATCATCTGAACGACATTGAAATCAATGAATGAGTTTTAGACCAAAACCGTTTCATACATGTGGCCCCATGAGACCAAAACAACGTCTTACTATTGATCAACAGTACCTGTCCATTGCGATGCTTCAGAAGGATTCCTCCTCAGATTGTATGTGGCCACTGGAGCTTGAGTGTCACAGAGTCAATTTTTCAGCAAGTTGCTACAGAGTCAGAGAAAGGCAAACAAGTGGACGGCCTTTGAGCTCCATCACACACTGATGACTGCTTCATTGTGTGGAAACAGATAATGAATGCCACACAACTGCAGGCACACTTAAGGGAGGTGAGAGACAGCCAAGTGTCACGTCAGACCATTCATAGTGTTAACATTAGCATGGTCTGTGTGCTAGACAACCTGAACCTAAACAACATAGGCAAAGCATCATTGTCTTGCATGGACCAGCATCTACGCTCGTTGAAGGGTTAGTCATCCTCAGTGCTGTTCAGTGATGAAAGTCGATTCCCTCTGAGCAGAAATGATGACTGCCAACAATGCTGGAGACGTGAAGAAGAGTGCTATGCATCTGCCAGGTCTAAGTTACTCGTTCGTAGGATCGGGATCCCTAACAGTCGTCTAGCATTTCCATGTCACGGTTGATGACTTAACTGTTACGAATGGTCTGACATGACACTTGTTGCAGATATTTGAATGCAGTTACAAAAAAGTTGCAAGGTTTTGAAGGCCCAAAATAGGCTGACAAATATCGTCCCAAAATATATGTAAAACCTTGATACTGTGTGCTTTTATTTTGGTGCTCTTGTCATTTTTTTTTCTTTTAAATTATTTTTATGAAATTTTGAAGGCATGTCTCAGCTTCCAGTTAAGCTGATAGGAAGTTTACCGTTTGTACCTGTCCAATATTTCTACAGAGTATAGGTAAAATGTCCACATTAATTTAAACTTAAGCATCATTGTCTGCGGGTTTGCGTGTCAGTATATTATATACAGTTTTTCTCGATTTCCTTTAATTTACAGCTATGCCAGTGCATTGATAAAAGTTGAAATGTTATAATAATAAACCCAAAATGAAAGAATTTATGTTAATCAAACAGAAAGTTGGACACTTGTAGATGAAAAGAAGAAAACTGAAATGACAATCCCCATTTGGAAGTTAATTGCTCTTTATTACTCGCCAGTTATGAAAAACGGATTTCGCAGCGCATATACAGTAATGTAAAACAACTTGTGTCTGTAAATATTAGCACAAAAACAAAAATTTGTAAGTAGCCAAGCATTTCTAATTGGACACCGACTCAAATACTCACTTGTTCAGTGCCAAAATTTGATGTTGCACGCGCTAAAAAAAGAACTTATCCAGGATTATTGAGGACTATGGACAATAAAAGAGATAATGGACTTATGAAATGTTGCCAGCTATCATTCAGTATCTGCAATAATTACTTTTGTATCACAGCATAGCCAACATTCTGCTTCATAGTGGCACAAACATAATCCAAAAATAAACTTTTCTGCAGTTTTTCTATCTTTATATCTGTTAAAACACTAAAAAGTAAAATATACTTTTTATGCAAATCGATTAAAAACTGCTGAAACAGGAGATGAAGGTACTATAATATGATAATATTTATTTATTAATGAAATTATCAAATTTATATAAATGTTAGAATTGTAAAATACTGTATAGCACGTCAAAATTTACAAACTGTTCAGATAATATGTAAAGAAAATATGGAAAACAATTTCATAATTTTTTACAATATTTGCGTGCGGTGGAGACTTTACTAAGTGATTGTCTATATTTTAGAAAGTATGTTAAAACTGCACTCGTGTCATCTACTTGTAAAGGGATTGTCTGGGCCTGTTTTAAAAAAAATTGAGTATACGACGGCTGAAATAAAAATAATAAAATACCTCCCCCTGTCACTGTAAAACTTTGGTGGACTCTCAGCTAAACCTCAGAGTCCAATCTCTTGTTATCTGTGAGATTCAAATGATTGATTAGTGCAAGTTTCCCTCTAAAAGACGAATACTTTTACCTTCTGGGCCTGCCACCAGCCAGGGAGAAATGGAAGACACAGCTATTAAAGTGGATTCTCTTTTAAAGGGAATGTGTCATCAATAAACGAGATGTATCTTGTTTACTGCAGGTTATTTATGTTTAAACACATTTTTTCAAGAATTTTTGGTTACATTTATTTTTAATTTTTGCCACATCACTTTCAATATTTTTTAATAATTCTTGAAGTCTGCCAGTTTTCACTTGCACACGAAGCCTAATAATAGTCTGACACTGTTCTGTAGAGAAGAAGATTACTCAAGTTGTCTAGCTCATTGATTAACTCAATAAGGGTCAAACTGAAAGGAGATCACCAGTGTGATTAGCACTGTAACATCAGGCATCACCAATACAAGAGAGAGATAGTCAAGTTGTCGCTTTCGACCTCCCCCCTGCACAGTTGACCTTCTTCCCAGGTCACAGAGCATGACTAGAAAAATCTCCTATAGAAGTCAATAGGACTGGAGTCAAGTCTTAGTCTGTCTATGTGCATGAACTTACTGTTTAAAGTATCTCCTTGACTGCTGTATTAAAGAGTTGCCAAGAACAAGGCCGTAGTGAGCCATAGTGAATACCTGCCAGGACCTAATAACTATTAAAATATGATTGAATGGTGATTTTGAAAATAAAAAAACAACCAAAAATTCCTAAAAAATGTGTTTAACATAAAAATGGGACTTAAACAATTAGTCATTTTTTGATGACACATTCCCTTTAATGGCAAATACCTGGGATACACCACTTACTTATTAAAACCAATTAAAATGTACTAATTTGGTAAAAGATTATTTTTGCAAAACTGTTCATACCCTTTGAACTGTTCCTCATTTTAAAATGTTAGAGCCACAAACTTAAATGTATTTTATTGATGTTTTGTGCAATAGAATATATCGTAGCAAATATTTTTGCAAATGAAAAAAACTGAAAAGTGTGGCGTGCATATATATCCAGGACTTGTGAATATTGCTTTTTAGAACTCTATCATACATTGTAAATAGAAGATACATTCTGCATGAATTTATTAATAGTACCAACATACAGGATGTGATGTTGTGAAGGCCTAAGAGGTTTATTACAGAACATTTGTGAACAAACAGCATCATGAAACCAAGGAACACACCAAATGGTTAAGGGATAAAGTTATGGCAAGTAGTATTGCCAGGTTCTGGCTGTAAGAAAAACAGCCAAGCTCAGCTGACTCATTTCCCAGCAGATGCGACTGTTCAATCTATCATGCATAATGGAGGATGTATGGCACAACTGACGTAACATACCGAGACATGGTCCGTCAACCTAAGAGCTATTGACAGCCCAGAGAAGGAGAGCATAATTAGAGAAGCAAACCTCAAGAGGTACATGGTCATCTTCTGGAGGAAGCCTACAGAGATCCACAGTCTCTTAAGCGGAGGAATCTGTCACCACAGAAATTCTATTTGTCATGTACTCTCAAAATCTGGCCTATTACTGGACGAGTGCACAATGAAGTCTATTTTTGAAAGCAACGCTTTAGAAGTCTGTTTTCTCAGGTTTGGCACAAAGCTATTTGGGGGAGGTTAAGCCAAGCATGTGGAAGAAGGGGCTTTCTGGTTCGATGAGACAAGACCACACCATACCCACTGTGTGAATGCTTGGTGGGACACAGGGGGCTCATGTTGTGGGGAAGCATTGTGGTGTTGGACAGCATAGTTTTTTCCTCCAGGATTGCCCTGTATTGCCCTGTATTCCCAGGGATTTGAAAGCAGATCAGAGTTGATGGAGAGTTGAAGGAGCTAAATACAGGGCAATCCTGGAGGAAAACTTGTTAGAAGCTGCAGAAGACTTGAGACTGGTAGTTTACCTTCCAGCAGGACAACGACCCTAAACATACAACCAAAGCTACAATGAAATGGTTTAAATCAAAGTATATTCATGCATTACAATGGCCCAGTCACAGTCCAGACCTGAGTCCCATTGAGAATCTGTTGCAGGACTTGCTCTTCACAAACGTTCTCCAACCAATCTGACTGAGCTAGAGCTATATTTCAGAGAAGAATGGGCAAAAATTCTAGTGTTTAGATGTGTAAAGCTGGTAGAGACATTCCCCAACAGACTGTAACAGCCATTGCAACTAAGGGTGGCCCTACAAAGTATGGCTCAGGGAGCTGAATACATATGCATGCCACACTTTTCAGTTTTTTTATTTGAAAATCTGGTAAAGCATATATAATTTTTTTTACACTTCACAAATATTTGCTACTTTATGTTCATCTATCACATAAAATACAAATTAAGTTTGTGGCTGTAATATTTTAAAATTTAGGAAGAGTTCAAAGGGTATGAATACTTTTGCAACCCACTGTAAATCACATCACAATCATAACCCTGTTGCTAAGCTTTTCTTTAAAAAATCCACTTGCTTATCTACTTGCCTGTAATTTTAGTAATGTCATATACAGTACATTGAATCAAAGACTCAAACTTGCAAAATATTTAAAAGCACTTTACAGAACTGTCTAGACAGCCTTATGATTCATTCTACCATCCCTTAGCAGAATATATTTTCTTTATATCAGAAGCCATATTGAAACAAACACAAGGAATGGATGTTATTGTTGAGCTAAACTTTTGTTCAGTTTAGGTGCATCTTAGTTAATTTCCACCATACCGCTGTTCCAGACGAGACTGTCGGTGGTGTCCTCCGTTCCTCTGTTTACTTCTGTCTACCACAATTAAAAAGCTTTGCAAGTGTATAGTATATCCTGGTAGCATCCACCTGGCAGGATGCCTTTTTGCTATCTATACCCCCATATGCAGTTGGCCACTGCAAAAACATAAAAGCATAGAAGATTTACACTCAGGGACTAATAGACACCATACAGTCCTCACTGCCCCAATCTCTTCCATCTCCTGTCCTGACCTGTGTGTAAAATAATACAATGAAACTCTCTCATCCACCCTAGGTATAATGGCACCACTTAAATCCCGCACCACCAAACACTGGCAGTCTTGGCACATGCCTCAAACTTGCCTTCTGCAGCATTGTTTCAGGTGTGCCAAACATGTGTGCAGAAGGTCAAAGCTACTTGCAGACTTTCTCCACTACAACTCATGCTTGGGACTTACCACACTGCCCTTCACAGTGCTAAACAAAACTATTTCCCCTCCCTTATCTCAACATTACACAATAATACAAAACGACTACTGTAGTGTTCCAGAAAGACAATACCCAAATCATACATTGACATTGGCGAACAAATAGTTCAATGACAATGAAGAAGGGGTACTGGCTTGGCCCTCACAACCTTCAGACCTTAACCTAATCAAACACTTGTGGGTAGAGTTGAAGAAACATGTACTGTATTTGACACTTTCCACTCCCTCCTCAGACCTAAAGCTCAGGCCCCAGTCACTGACATCTGAGCTGAAGACCTGGCCACTCACTTTATAGAGAAAATTGACAGTATCCGGCAAAACATCACATTTCAGTCCCCAAGAAATATCCATCCATCCTGTCCCCTCCTGCACGTCCTCCAGTCTGCACTCAGCACTTGACCTGATGACAGAAGAAGTAACCAGGCTTCTCTTGTATGCTCGCCCCACTACCTGCTCTATTGACCCCATTCCATCCCACCTCATCCAGTCCATTTCTCCAGCTGTCATACTAAAAATGCCCACTCTGCATCCGTCTTGCGCTGTTAACTACTGAGTCTCTAACCTTCTCTTCATCTCTAAAATCCTGGAATGCTTGGTCTACTCTCGCCTCATCCACTATCTCTATGTTAACTATTCTCACGCCTCTGCAGGCTCTGCACTTTACACTACACAGAAACGGATGAAGTTCTAAGTCAAATTGAGAAGAAAAGCAAAAGAGAACAACTCTGATCAGAGAAGACATCTCTTGTGAGTACTTGGTTATCAGTGGTTATTTTGCTTCTGTGTTAGTTCAGTGGTGTATTAATGGTAATGTGGTGTTGACCATGAGCTGGTATCTCACCTCTCTGTGGTGTCTATATGGTGGTATTGTAGGTTATATCCGCGCTTGTTTAGTGGTAATATACACTTCTCCCTGATGGGCTTCTCTGCGCCATTTTTACTTTCTTGCCTTTGTTTATGTTGATGTGTCATTTTTTGGCTGCACTTACCTGCCTTTCCTATCTTGTGTATTCCATGTGGCAATGGAAGCAGTGCAAAACAGAGGAATAACATACCTTATTTCTTTTTTTTAAAAGTGTTTATTTTTGAAGACATTTTGGTTTTATAAACATCAACTTCCTTGTAAAATTTAACTAAAAAGCCATGCATACTACATATATATACTGTTTGGCCGTAATTTTGCCAACCAGTTGCACAGAATTACAATATTGATCATATTCAGATGTTCGAGTTGGCAAGACACGCACCATAATCAACAGTGTTTAAGCTTAAACTCAACTGATTCGTTCCCATTCAACCCATTCACCCCATCCACTCATTTTTATTAAGAACGCTGACACACCGCAAACAATCTCTTGTTTTCCGACGCCCGCCCGGCCCCCCCCCCCCCCTAATACACAACTTGAGAAACACTCAACCCGCCTGCGAAGCGATCCAGGCGCTCCATATATCCAAAAATTTGTCCGGTACCCCCCTCGCCTCAAAGGTGAGCCTATACATAGCTAGGTCTCCAATCACTAATTGCTTCCACTGCCCCAGAGATGGACACCCTGGAGGCTTCCAGTTTAGTAGTATAGTTTTGCGGGCATAGAACATGAGACTCCTGAATAGCTGTCGCTCATACCTTATTTCTTAAAAAAAAATTAAATCACAGATTTCCTATCAAGTCAGTAGCTTTGTCACTAATTATCCAATATCATTGGTGGCTCTTGTGGATCTTCTACGCATGCTCGGCTGCAGCTGTCACACAGTGTGGCATAATAAATACAGGTACTGAGACAGGAAAGAGAGATATGGTGGTCTTCTCTGCACACGCTCATTGAATGGACAACCTGTGCTTGCTTGGATTCGCTGTCCAGGTATCATTTACTTCTTTCCCTGCATGGTGGATATCTACTCAACATGCTGTTTAACAGTGCAACTGTTATTTGTTATTTATTAAATGTTTTTACTCCAGTACAACCTTTAGTGCATTGCTAGATTGCTAGAGTAGCTAGACTATGTTTTTCTTATTACTTCAATCGGACCACAGTTTTTTTCAAGCAATGCAAATGTACAAATAATTCCAAAGGATTCGCTTAATATTTTCTTGTTGCTGTTGTCAAGTGTCATTTATACCCATGGAATTCCACTAGATTAGGCTTGGTTCACATCTGCATCATACAGTCTGTTAGGACCCTCCATCATAGATTTTGTAAAAAAAAAAGGATGGAAAAAATAACACATCATGAAGAGATATTGTTCCATTTAAGTTACAGATATAATTATGACAAAACATAGTGGACGGCATTAAAGTCAATATGGTCTATTGGGCATTGTTGGTGTTTTTTATATAACAGATTCAGCACCACCATCATTTCAGTTTTTCTGCTTCTATGTTGGAACAGAAAAATGGAAACTACAATGCCCATGTGAACCAGGCTTGATTTTATTGGATTTCTCCTGCAAATCATTACTTAGTGCAGAGATATGTGGAATCTTTGAATCAAATTTATCCAAATCCACTGGTAGGCATATGGAGCTTAGCTTGACTTAGAATAATTCTCTTAGAGAAAATAAAAAACATAATGCCGTCATTGACTTTAATGGCATATCAATATGCATACAGTGCTTGGCTGTACTCAGAACTTCCATTCTGAGCTGTGACGAAGCACGAAAGCGAAACGCGCATCGGGTTTTCTGCAGTGGGTAAATGTTTTGACCTTTTGCATTCTGTGAACAATTTTTGATTTATGGCATTGTGTTACCTTATTACAGTATTTATATTTTGTTTATTGCTAAGCATTGGCACTTTAGATTTCTGTATATCCGATGATTAATGTTTGATTCATGTCACTTTAGTATTTATACTTTAGTTTATTATTAAGCATTTGCACTTTAGATTTTGCATACCATTACATATGTATCACTGTGTTATGTATTTGATTGACTATATTGTTGGTTATTGACACTGGTTAGGCACCTTTCTCTTTTTTTGTGACTTTCTTCTTTATTTCTTTCTATATGATTGATTTTTTTTGGCATTGCATCGGTTTATATTAAATTACCTTGATTATGATTTAGTGCTCACTGTTTCTGGTTCTATTTGTCCATCATGTTATTGACATTTTAATATATTTTAATATGTATTTTGCTAATAAAAATGTAATATAAAACATTTTTCTTAATGTGATTTAGTTTGATTTTTTTTGGTCTTGCATTTATGAGCTTTGTAGGTTATATATTAATATATGGTGCTTATTAGATCTGTATACTTGAGCAATTTAATTTTGGGTTGTATTAACTAGTGTTGACCGAATTGTTCTAGAAAAATTAAGTTCTAGTAGAACTTCTCGAATTTTTAGAACTCGAACCAAACATTTTACTGTTCGTTCAAGTAAAGTTCTAGTTCGTCATGCCATTTTCAGTTTAATTTTCAGTGGCTTTCTGCACTTTTGGTGGCCATCCAATCACCTTTCTGCACTTTTGGCGGCCATCCAATCAGTGCAGAGCACAGAGAAGTGTCAAAAATGTCATCGCTGAGATGTAGGGCACTCATTGGCTGCTAAAATCACATGACAGTGTTATATATATTTCACTGTAATGCCTTGTGAACGCCATTTTCAGCTCACTCTCTTTACTGCACAGACTGCCCTTAGTTAGTTAGATAGCATTTTCCTCTCCATAGACATCAATAGTTAGGGAGTTTGGTATTTCTGGCTGCATCTTTCCCATACCCAGAAGCTGTTATTTGGCGACATTTTTAGGTTCACATAATGCCTAACCCTCATATACATGGATATATATTATACAGAGTGCCTGGATTTGCTAAATCATACTCGGTGCCCAAAAGTTTAGTTTTTGCAGTTTTGGGGGTTCAGTAATTGTATTACATACTGTCTCCAAATCTCCTATGTGTCAAAGGGGCTATTGGGCTCCCTCTGGATGCAGGGCACCGCAGCAGCTGCTACAGCTGCTATAGCTACGCCCCTGTTTGCAAGCTGTCCTCCTCTTTTCAGGTAGTCATTGAAAGGAATTAAGTATTTTAGCCTCTCAATTTTTTTCTGTCACTCTTAGAACCAAATTTTCTTCACTAAGTTGTTCCACGTATCCAGTTTACTTTTATGGATGGTAATTCCAGCTTCTCCTCACATGTATAGGTATAAAAATAATCTGAACATCATCTCCCATTGACTTTAATCTGGTTCGAAGTTTGAGTTCGAATAGGACTTCGAACAGAACTCACAAAAGTTCGAGCTTACTAGAATTTTTTACTGTTTGCTCAACACTAGTATTAATTCCTTAAAGGGGTTGTCTCGCTACAAAGAATAGCTTTCAAATTGTAGGGAACACAAAATAAAGACATTTTCCAAATATATTGCATTGTTCCTCTGTTTTCCCTAAAGAGATACAAGTAAATTTTATTACCTCCATGGCTATTTCAGTTCCCTCCCGTAACTGACCTGTAAACAAATCTCCTGGGGCTGTTTTTTTCAATGAGATAACAGAGAGTGAGTCATCACACAAAGGGCAGCAGTGTCAGTCAGTGTCCTGTGCTGCCAGACAGTAAAAAGCTTGATTTATCTCAAGTAAACAGCTCTGTAATTAGGGCTTTTGTTTTTGGGGATCAGATAAGAAGTCCTTCGAGTAGTTTGAGAAGCTAATCTAATCTAATTAGCATCTGAAAGCACAACATAGCTGTAGGAGCATGGAGCTTATGCAAATTAGTATGAACCAGGAAGTGACAGAGAATTTCTTTCATGCATTCTTTGACACCCTGTGGGGAGACAACTCCTTTAAGGACCCTGGACATATGAGTACATCCCAGGGTCCCTAAGGGGCTTTGCAGGGGCATCGCTCCGCGACCCTCCCCCCCGCACAGCTGTCGGGTGATAGCGGCTAATCGCCGCTAACACCCGGCGTTACAGTGCGAACGGGTAGTGTCGCCCGCCCGTGCTGTTTAACCCGTCGGACACCGCGGCAAAGATGGCAGCGGCGTCTGAATGAATTAAGATCGGTGCCCCGCACCGATCTTGAGGGTGATCGGCACCGTCGCAGCATAGCTGCAGCGATCTGACACACGGACATGGCAGCTTCCATGTCCTGGTTTGCCTCACTTCTGTCCGCAGACAGGAAGTGGGGAAACCGCCATGTTGGTGCAGTCTAATGCATTGCATATGCAATGCATTAGACTATATTGACAATCGCGCCACCTAGTGGTCAAGCACCATAGGTGGCCTCAAGGTTAAAGTAAAAAAAAAAAAAAAAAAAGTTTTACAGTACAAAAAATAAGTATTAAAAGTTCAAATCACCCCCCTTTCCCCAAAAGTTATTGGTCGCACAAACTGGCGCCGCAGCGCAAATTTCAGAAATAGAAAAAGTATGGAATTTTTTTACGGTACCAAAACATAACAGAAACCCTACATGTTTGGAATTTCTGGATGCGTATCAACCTATAGAATACATATAACACATTGTATTGACTGAAGATTGAACGCCGTAAAAGCAAAACCCCTGAAAACCTGGCGAAAATACGTTTTTTTTTCACAATTTGTTCCAATTGGAATTTTTTTGCGGTTTCCCTAGTATATTCTATAGTATATTGAATAACACCATTAGAAAGTACATCTTGTCCCACAAAATAAAAGCCCTCATGTGTCTATTTAGGTGGAAAAATAAAAAAGTTATGACTCTGGAAAGGCGAGGAGGGAAAAACGAACGTGTCAACAACAAAAAACGCCGGGTCCTTAAGGGGTTAACCTATCAAACTTTGATGACATATCCTATCAATATGACATCAAAGTCTGTGGTTGTAACACCTCTTTAAATAATCGAAAAGGGAGGATGAAAAAACATATTAAATACTTGATATAGATGGCTTTGATGAGGTTTAAAGAATTTTTGTCTTACATAAAGATACAGAAAATATTTGTCCGCTCTGAGACCTGCAATTGATTGGATAAAATTTACCAATGAAGACATACTATTTGCTGCATTTTATTCTATGACTAAGATACATGTAATAGAGTACACTGTATCTTATCCTAGGAAACTGCTGTAGCTAAAATATTTGTTTTTAAATAAAGTAAAAACTATCATAATTTGAAAAATGCAAAGTGTCAGCCAGAGATAAGAAAACATAAGCCATTTTCTGTTTGGCGTCCTTTGGAATTTCCATAAGATGGCAATGTGCTAGTCAAGGAAAAGATTTGCCATCAAATAATTCAGCCCTAGAGTTGAACCGCAGGCTTATCAACACATTCATTCCAATGATATTGCTCATTTCAAATACATCTTTGCAGTTCAGATCTGCTCCTGTTAAAATATATTCCACACACACACACATGAAAAAACTTAATAAACCCTAAGAACTTCCATCTCATTTGGATGCCATGCTATAAAAAGTCAAGGCTTCTCTTTGCCTTCTGTCCTCACAACCGACAAGAATATATAGAAATAAACATTTGAAAAAGACATTCCCCGAAGGTAGCTATCAAATGCAATAACACTCAAATCAAATGACCCAGCTTTCACAGTAAAAATACGGCACAGCCACTTAGATCTCACAAAAAGGTAATGCTAACCAGTTTCTCGAGACAGTGCAGGGAATCAGTGTCACATTGACAGAAATACAAAGGGATGTATAGCAGAGTGCAATCAAATCAAGGCAGAGCAACTTTTAATATTTCTCCTAGCAGCTCAACAGAAAACAGGAGAAAAATACAGGCAGAAAATAGCCATTGTTGCATTGAAATTTTATAAACTTTTAATATTGCAGCATTGAACTTACTAAGTGTATGTTTGAAGTAGAGCTGTCTGTCATTGGAATGTATGGAGATGACATAAGCGCAGGAGGCACTTAAACTCTATCCAAGACAATGGGTAGGCAGAGGTAGGTGACCGCCTAGGGCGCTTACCTCTGTCTTTCAGTAAGAAGACACAATTAAGTATGGAGTGGGTTCAGGAGCTGGGCCACTCAATACATGGCAGATGTTGGCTGTTAGTTACAGTCAGCAGCTACTTTTAGTGGCCAGGACCAGAAATAACTCTGACCGCAGCAGTTAAACTACTTAGATCTTTAGAATTATGCAGCACAAGAATTGTGCCCAATTTGCTATTTTTCCTCCACGGTGTCACATGATTCATTAGTTTTACAAAGTCTCAGGTGTGAATGGGGGCAGGTGTGTTAAATTTGGTGTTACTGCTCTCACACTCTCTCATACTTGTCATTGGAAGTTCAACATGGCACCTCATGGCCAAGAACTCTCCAAGGATCTGAAAAAAAATGTGTTGCTCTACATAAAGATGACCTAGGCTATAAGAAGATTTACAACACC
Source organism: Phyllomedusa bahiana (assembly GCA_025379985.1). Lineage (NCBI taxonomy): Eukaryota > Metazoa > Chordata > Amphibia > Anura > Hylidae > Phyllomedusa > Phyllomedusa bahiana. The sequence goes on from JAODAL010024967.1 coordinate 32,999, forward strand.
CTGAAACTGAGCTGCAGCGCGGTGGTCAAGACCATTCAGCGGTACACCCAGAACAGGCCTTGCCATGGTCAACCGAAGAAGTTGAATACACATGTTCAGCATCATATCCAGAGATTTTCTTTCCAACACAGAGTTATGAGTGCTGCCAACATTGTGGTAGAGATGGGTCAGCCTGTCAGTGCTCAAACCATATGCCACATACAGCATAAAATTTTTCTGCATGGCAGTCATCCCAGAAGGAAGTCTCTTCTGAAGATGCATGAGAAACCCTTCAGTTTTTTGAAGACAAGCAGATTAAGGACATGGATTACTAGAAACATTTCGTGTGGTCTGATGAGAGCAAGATAAACGTATTTAGCTCAGATGGTATCAAGCGTGTGTGGCAGAAACAGGTGAAGATTACAAAGACAAGTGTGTCTTGTCTACAGTCAAGCATGGTGATGAAATGTCATCGTTTGGGGCTGCATGAGTGCTGCCGGCTGTGGGGAGCTACAGTTCATTGAGGAAACCAAGAATGCCAACATGATAACGAATCCAAACACACCTCAAAGATGCCTACTGTCTTGCTAAAGAAAATGAGGGTAAAAGTGCTGGATTGGCCAAGCATGTCTCCAGACCTAAACCCAACGTGCATCTGTGCGGCATCCTCAAATGGAAGGTGGAGGAACCCAAGGTCTCTAATGTTCACCAGCTCTGTGATTTTGCCATGGAGGAGTGGAAGAGAATGATAGTGGCTACACAAAATACTGACACTTTGGGCACAATTTGTCCATTGTCACTTTGGGGTGTACTCACCTTTGTTGCCAGCTTTTTAGACATTGATGGCTAAATGTTGAGTTATTTTGAGTGTACATCAAATTTACTATATTATACAAGCTGTACACTGTCTACTTTACATTGTATTAAATTATCATATCTTCAGTGTTGTCCCATGAAAATATATAGTACAATGTTTACAAAAATGTGAGAGGTGTGCTCACTTTTGTGAGATACTGTATATATATTTTAGATTGAAATGTCAGGATAATATCAGGGTGTTAACAGTTACAAATGGTCTGACGTGACACTTGGTGCCTCTTATCTCCCTTAAACGTGCCTAGAATTGTGTGACATTTATCATCTGGTTCTGCAGGGCATTGTTTACAATAAGTGATCATCAGTGTGTGATGGAGCCAAAGAACGTCCACTTCTTTGCCTTACTGTGACTCTTCCAGTCTCTCTCTATCTCTATTGCAACCTGCTGCTAAGCTCAGTGGCCACTTCTGTCTGATGGCATCCTACTTGATGCCTAACAATGGTGAGATGCTGTTGATCAATTGTAAGGTGTTGTCTTGTTTTCATGATGTCAAAATGTGAATAGCATGATGAGGAGGACTGTTTAAATCCCAATTCAAATTGATCCCCTAAATTTATTGGGTGATTCGGGGATCAAACATCTGTTGTGAATTTTGAAATTAAGCTCCCAGTTAGAGATCATCAAGTTGTGCAAAAAGTACTGAAACACTGAACAGTTGGACATGTGCATCTAAAGTTAAGAGATGGTCAAGAAACGTTATGTTCATCCTGAAATTTCACATATATTTATATATATAATATATATATTATATATATATATATATATATATGTATATATATATATATATATATATATATATATAAATATATATATATATAATATATATATATAAGAGAATAATGAGAGAAAGATAATTTTTTAGGGAATTTTTCTAACTTTCTGCAAAGTCAAAAGTTTATATACACTAGGATCACTATACTTTCAAACAATTTGGGACAGCCCATATGATGATGTCATGTCTTTGGAAGCCTCTGGTTTATTGGCAACATCTGAGTTAAATAGAGACACACCTGAGGATGTATTTTAATTAACACCACAAACACACTGCTTCTGTGTGTAACATCATCGTAAAGTCTAAAAGAAAACAGCCAAAACATCAGGGAGTGAATTGTGGACTTGCACAAATCTTCATCATCCTTGGATTCAATTTCCAGATACATGAAGTACACACAAGAATGTCCAGCTATCATATCGCTCAGGAAGCAGATGGGTTCTGTGTCTCAAAGATGAATGTGCTTTGGTCCGACATGTGCATATCAACCCAAGAATAAAAGCAAAAGACCTTGTGAAGATGCTGATGGAAAGATTGTTGTATTATCCACAGTGAAACAAGTAATGTATCAACATGGGCTGAAAGGCCACTCTGCCAGAAAGAAGTCATTACTCAAAAAGAAACATATAAAAGCCAGATTAATGTTTGCAAATACACACAGGAACAAAAACCTACATTTAGAAGACATGTAATAAGGTCTTGGGAAACTAAAATTGAACTGTTTGTCCAAAATGACTATATTTAGATTTGTAGGAAAAAGTGAAAATATTTGAAGCCTAAGAACACCATCCCTACTGTGAAACACAGAGGTGGCAGAGTCATGTTGTGGGATTGTTTCTGCAGGAGGGAATAGTGCACTTCACAAAATAGATGGCATCATGAGGAAAGAAGATTATGTGGCAATACTGAAGCAACATCTCAAGACATCAGCCAGGAAGTTAAAGCTTGGATGGAAATGGGTCTTCCAAATGGACAATGACCCGAAGCTACTGCCAAACTGGTTACAAAGTGGTTTAAGGATAACCAAGTCAATGTTTTGGAGTGGCCATCACAAAGCCCTGAGCTCAATCCTATTGGAAATTTATGGACAAAGCTGAAAAGGCAGATGTGAGCAAGACGACCTACAAACATGGCTCAGTTACACCAGTTCTGTCAGGATGAATGGGCCAAATTCCTACCAACTATTGTCTTTGCAGAAATTAAATGCCTTAAAAATTCTCTCTCCCTTATTATTCTGGCACTTGGCAAATATAAATAATAAACTGTCCTAAAACGGGTAAGGTTTATTCTGATTTCATGTCAGATAGTGAGGAGAACATGTGTACGTGTCTTTTTATATAGTGTATGTAAACTTCTGGTTTCAACTGTATATCTATATATATACATATATATATATATATATATATATATAATATATATATATATAATATAATATATAATATATATATATTTATATATATATATAATATGTATATATACACACAGTTATACAGTTGTACCTCATTATAAGTCCATTTTCTGGACTTTTCAAGTTCTGTTTGGATTCAGAAATTTTTGTTTGGTATACAACTTTAGATTAAGACTGGAGGTGGCCTGGACCTGCATGACAGCAGAAGTGCAACAAAGGAGCTTGGCACAACATTCAGCTGGTTATGTTAAGTGATAACAAAGGATTTAGCAGCCTGTTGCTTTCGGAGGTGAACACTGCTTTGGCCGCACACAGACACTCAAGTGGCTTCTCATAGCACTATTGGTCCACTCATAAGTGCCGTACCTTTATAGAAGTCCCCTCATATTTTCACCTGATCCTCTCATATCTTGCCTTGGCTTACTAATAGACTGCAAGGTCGCCTGCTCATTCTGAGTATTTAACAGTGCGTATGAGTTGGTTTGGGACCCTATATACCTCTCTCACTTACCTTCTGACATACCTGCAATCTTCAACCCTCTACAGAGTTACATTGATTTAGCTCTGCTAAAACACAGACACCTTCTCATACTCCCCGCTATTACAGCTTCATCCAGGTTGCCTTAGGAGAAGGTGAGTAGCATTGTGGATGATACACAATAATCCTATTGCTATAATTATTTTCCCTTTACATCCTATGTTTAAGGTTCATTTGGCAGGTCCAGTTTGGTATAAGCAGGTGAAATAAGTATTGAACACACACTAATATTGCAAGTAAATATATTTATATTTTCCACTCCTTAAGAAGAATATACAGTAAAAAAAAGGCTTTGTTTCCAGACATATTTGTGCAGAAACTAATAAGGTTGTTCAGGCTCTTGAAATTACATTAGCGTTCAGTATCATGTTTCTGTGTTGTCAGAATCCCAGCAACTGAGAATGGGACCTGGAAATTTCATTTAAAGTAATTTGCTACATTTGGTATCATTTTAGTTTATGTGGCCTGGCTGGGAAAGAAAGAACATCCTGTACCAAGTGCCAAAGAAAATCAATGTAACTTTAAAAGTAGTCACTGACTGTGCTGATACAGATATTTCTGAGTATATTGGACATCTTTCTTCTATGGAATAGTATGTGTGGGCAGCCTGCCATAAACTGAACCTTAGGAAGGCACAAATTTCACAAATGTATATTGACCAGTAAGTTCACATATTTTACTGACTCTGTATAGATCAGTTTACCCAACGGCAACGTTTCAGCCCTGAACAAAACTTCTCAAGACGTTACACACAGTGTAAAGTGCAATATACAATGAAATGAACATTCACATCAGTTAACCTCTTACCGCTGCAACCAGTTTTGACCCTCCTGACAAAGCCCAATTTTTGAAATGTGTCACTTTATGTGAGAATAACTTTTCATTACACATTGTTCTTTAAGTTAGTAAGACATTTTTGTATAAAGAATCCTTGTTCATTTGTGAAAAATATCAAAATATTGGGAAAATGTGAAAAATTTGCAATTTTCAAACTTCAAACATTTCTGCGTGTTAAGACAGATAGTTATTCCACTCAAAATAGTTTATAACTAGCATCAACCACATATCCACTGTAGTAGGCATAATTTTTAAATGTCTTTCTATTTTTTTACGACATAGAAATTTAGTTGTCATTTGTCACATTTTCATGAATATTTGCAATATACATTTTTTTAGGGACCAGTCCAGTTCTGGCGTGGCTTTGAAGGTCTGCAGGATGTACCGGTACGTTCTATGTTGGGAAGGGGTTAACAATGATTGTAGAATTAATAATGCAGTGAAGAAATCCATGAATAAAATATCACAGTATTATTGATAACAATCACAATCAGAAATATTGGCAGCCGTGAACATCATATATTAGACAAAATTACATAATTGTCTCATGTGTTAATACAATATATCATATATAAATAATGTACATACAATAAGTGATTCAAAGTGAATCAATAACAATTCAGAAGATAATACTTTTTGAGTTATCTCTAGTGTTGAGCGAACAGTAAAAAATTCTAGTAACCTTGAACTTTTGTAAGATCGGTTCGAAGTTGGAACACGAACTTCGAACCCCATTGAAGTCTATGGGAGAAGATGCTCTGGTTAATTATTATACCTAAACAGATGAGGAGAAGCTGGAATTACCACCCATAACAGTAAACTGGATATGTGGAATAACTTAGTGAAGAAAATTTGGCTCTAAGAGTGGCAGAAAAAAATTGAGAGTCTAAAATACTTGATTCCTTTCAATGGCTAACTGAAAAGATGAAAATAAAAATAAGAGAAAAATGCAACACTCTAATGAAGAAAAATAGTGGTGGGTGCCAGCGGAAGAGTCCTAACCAAGACCTTGTATCCAAATAGAAAAAAATCCACAGCACTCTGTTCGAATTAAGGAAAATCTGTGTTGTTTATTCACCCATATACCAACAACTGAAAAGATGAGGACCTAGCAAGCAGAGGCGTAGCTATAGGAGGTGCAGTGATAGCAGTTGTTATGGGGCCTTGCATCCTGAGGGGGCCAAAAAGCCCTTTGATACATAGGAGATTTGGAAATGGTGTGTTATACAATTATCTAACAACCAAAACTGCTAAAACGGAACTTTTGGGCACTGAGTATGATTTAGCAAATCCAAGCACTCTGTATAATCTATATCCATGTATATGAGAGTTAGGTGTTATGTGAGCCTGCAAATGTCACCACATAACAGCTTCTGGGTGTGGGAAAGATGTAGCCAGCAATACCAAACTCCCTAACTATTTATGTCTATGGAGAGAAAAATGCTATCTAACTAAGAGCAGTCTGTACAGTACAGAGAGTGAGCTGAAAATGGCATTCACAAGGCAATATAGTGAAATATATATAACATGGTCATGTGATTTTAGCAGCCAATGAGAGCCCTACACCTCAGTGATGATGTTTTTAACACTTCTCTGTGCTGTGCACTGAATGGATGGCCACCAAGAGTGCAGAAAGGTGATAGGATGGCCGCCAAAAGTGCAGAAAGCCGCTGAAAACGAAACTGAAAATGATGTGTCGAACTAGAACTAGAACTTTACCCGAACAAACAGTAAAATGTTCGGTTTGGTTCGAGTTTTTTAAAATTCGAACTTAACTTTTCTAGAACAGTTCGATCAACACTACTGTAGTTATCTCATACCTGGGTTCAGTCTTTTTGTGGGCGAGCACTCTATATACTTTGTTCCAGTGCTGTTTTTCTCCATTTTTGATTATTAAAGGATCGTTAGTTGTGTTTCCATCCCAAGGCACTGAAATTAAGATTATGGGTTGTCATAGTTGTTCAAGTAAAAATGTCATATACATGTTAAAATGCCAGTGTGGTATGGCTTACATAGAGCAAACTAGTAGACTGGTTAAATTGAGAATTATAATACAAAAAATTAGGCATAGAAGTCTTACAAGATACTCAACAAAGGAAATTTGGGGAGACTACAGTAGCCAAACATTTCTATGAATACTGCTATACAGTTTGTGATTTACGTTGGTGCGTACTTGAAGAAGTCTATGCCCAGGATGAAAATCACAACATGCAAATAAATAGGTCCCAAATTGCTCATCAGGCTGAGCCTTCCATTTTTTTTCGCCCCCTTTTATCACAGGACCCCTCTCCATAAGGATTACACATAAGAAAGAACCATCGTACATGGCCATAAAGTAACAATCCTTATTAATAACAACAGTTAAAAATACCACAGATCGAGGAATACAGAGAATAAACTGTGAACTGCAAGCATAGGGTCACAATCACCATGTTACACGTCTAAATATGATGTCATTTCATTTAAGATTCACCTAAAACCCATGTGCCAATTATAATTATTCAAAACATGACATAACTATGTCAAATAGATACTAGTAAAAATGTCAATGTCAGATACATATTATCAATTATCAGTAATGCATATATAAACCCTGATATTGAGTAACCCCTATTATTTAAGCCATAAGTCTTTTCTTTATGCGAAACAGTCAGTGAGGTCTGAAATGAAGTAAATCCACACACCGACCAATTTATTGGTGGCTCTCCCCAAGGAGAGATTTTTCCCCTTCTAAGCCACTCTTGCCTCTCACCCAGCCAACCAGTAAGTTCTGTGCTGCACTGACGAGGTGCAAATACCCCGAAACAGCTGCCAATGAACTTAACTGGTTTGGCTCAAATCCCTTTCACATTGCTAGGCTCCTGCGAGCTACATGTGAACTGAGGATAACTACATCCAATAGAGTGAGCTGTGGAGTTCCTTAGCTCTTTTCCCATAAGCCTTTGCTCTATGCAAAACAGTCAGTGAGGTCTGAAAGGAAAGTAAATCCTCACACCGACCAATTTATTGGTTCCTCTCCTCAAGGAGAGATTTTTCCCCCTTCTAACTCCTTTCATTTAGTAACAATCATATACAGGCAGTCCCCGGGTTACAAACGGGATAGGGACTGTAGATTTGCTCTTAAGTTGAATTTGTATGTAAGTCAGAACAGGTATATTTATTAAATGTAACTACAGCACAAAAGTTTTTTTTTTTTAGTTTTGGATAGTGCAGGGAGGAGTCTTTACATTTGTTTTGCTGTCTGTGCCCCTGTTAAGAAGATTTCACCTCATTTGTACCTCATATGCTGCTGTGGCATGCTGGAACTTGTCATTCCACAGCTACTATCTGCTGTGGAACATGGAACTACAAGTGCCAGCATGCCCCATAAGTCTCCGTTTGTAACTAGGAGACAGATGTAAGTCGGGACAAGTTTGCCACCCAGAATGAAAATCAGTATAAATCCAGGTTGCTAAAGCGTGAGGCATTCTGGATCTATAAATTAGGTACATTGACACCCAAAGGCCTCAGTGAGGCTTTTAATCTTTGTTTTTTTTTTATAAAACATGTATAACTTACATGTGAATTAAGGGCGACATGTATGAACGGGCTTTACGCCTGTTTTTTGACGTATACTGCGCCTCCCGGCCCGAATCCCCCTGTCGGACGCAGGGATGCGGTGTTAGGCGCAGCGTTCGCCACTTTCAGCTGCGCCCCGCATGAAGGGGCGGGCAATGGGCGCGGTGTGGGCGCGGTGTAGGCGTTCCGGGGCGGGACGCGCCGCGCTCGTATACTCCGAGGCATGTACGATCGCGAGTCGGCAAAGCGAGGCGCAGTGCAGCGCTCGGTAGCTCCAACAGGCAGACCTGGTTTATTTTGGTCTAAATGCTCCGGCGGCGGCGAAGTGAAGCAGGATCGGAACATGCGAGGAAGCAGATCGAAGATCGCGACAGAAATCTCGGCGCTCCGCTCCGTGCAGCAGGAGTATGAATCCGAAAAAAATCGCCTTTATAAAGGCGGAAAACATTGTCAGAAAAGAGCTGAACCTCAAAAATAAACATAATAAAAAAAAAATCACTTTCCAAAAATCTAGAATGCGCAATATCAAGAAATCGGATATTGGAAATTGCCGGGACATACAGTAATTCAAATTCTGAAAGCTATTCTCATTGGTCGGCATAAACCGGCCAATCGGAATAGGAGCGACAGTGAACCATTAAAACCTATGGAGAACGATTGACCAATCAGAATCAATGGCGGGACAGTTCGAAATACAGTAAAAATGCAGAAAAGAGCTGATTGGTTGAGCTAGCGGGGGCTTGGCTATCTCGGCCAATCAGAATAGGAGCGACAAAGACCCATTATAGCCTATGGAGAATTTTGAACCAATCAAAATCCAAGGCGGGACAGTTCAAAATACAGTAAAAATGCTGAAAAGAGCTGATTGGCTGAACTAGCGGGGGCTTGGCTATCCCAGCCAATCAGAGCGCGAGCTACTTCTCCCATTGTAGTCTATGGAGAGATTGGCGCCATGCAATCTCGGCTCTCAGCGCCGTGAGGCATGGAGTATGAATATAAAAATCATTTTTATTAAGTGTAAAACATTATCAGATAAAGCGCTGAAACCTTCTATAAACATACATTAATAAAATCCCTAACAACGCGTTTGTCGCCGAGACCGGCGCTACATAAGGAATTGCAATAGAGAGAATTGCCGGGAAATACAGTAATTCAAATTGTTTAAGCTCTTCTCATTGGTCGGCATAAACCAGCCAATCAGAATAGGAGCGACAGTGTCCCATTAAAACCTATGGAGAACTATTGACCAATCAGAATAGGAGCGACAAAGACCCATTATATCCTATGGAGAAGTTTTGACCAATCAAAATCCAAGGCGGGACAGTTCAAAATACAGTAAAAATATAGAAAAGAGCTGATTGGCTGAGCTAGCGGTGGCTTGGCTATCCCAGCCAATCAGAGCGCGAGCTACTTCTCCCATTGTAGTCTATGGAGAGAGCGGCGCACTGAAATCTCGGCGCTCAGCGCCGTGCGGCATGAAGTATTAATAAAAAAATCATTTTGATTAAGTGTAAAACATTATCAGATAAAGAGCTAAAACCTTCTGTAAAAATAAATCAGTTAAATCCCGAACAACGCGTTTGTCGCCGAGACCGGCGCTACATAGGGAATTGCAATAGAGAGAATTGCCGGGAAATACAGTAATTCAAATTGTTTAAGCTATTCTCATTGGTCGGCATAAACCAGCCAATCAGAATAGGAGCGACAGTGGCCCATTATATCCTATGGAGGAGAATTGACCAATCAGAATAGGAGCGACAGGGACCCATTCTAACCTATGGAGAAAAATTGACCAATCATATTCCAAGGCGGGACAGTTCAAAATACAGTAAAAAGGCAGAAACGAGCTGATTGGTTGAGCTAGCGGGGACTCGTCCAGCTTAGCCAATCAGAGCGCGAGCTACTTTCTCATAGAGTTCTATGGGGAAAAGAAATTCCGAGCAAGCTCTGTGATTGGCTAAGTTAAAAGAGGCGCCGTTATTTGGACCAATGGGAGAGAGAGCGACGCTCCTATGGGTTTTCTAATGCAATCTTAAATAAAACTGTACATGGCGGAAAGCAAATTATAAGACTACAGAAGTTGTCCCGATGTGTATATAAAAGGAATAATAATATGGGGGTAACGACCAAAAATTTTAAATTACATACAATGCTTTGTTTTTCTTTCTTTCCGTTAGCCAAGGATCACTGGGTGCAAGGAAAATAAGCCAATAAAATTTTTGGGATACAGCTGTATAAAGTCCGCCGGCTGCATGTGTAAAGGCGCAGTGTGGGGACTTGAGGCGCAGTGCGGGCTCGCCAAAATCGGCCATGGTATATAAAAGAATAATAATATGGGGTAACGACCAAAAAAATTTTAATTACATACCAATTCTTTTGTTTTCTTTCTTTCCGTTAGCCAAGGATCACTGGGTGCAAGGAAAATAAGCCAATAAAATTTTTTTTGGGGAATACATGCTGGTATAAAGTCCGCCGCGCCTCGCCAGTGTGTTAGGCCCCAGTGTGGGGACAACTATAACGCATGGCGGAGCAATTAGACTACAGAATTGCCCGATGTGTTCACTAACATGGGGAAAACGCCCATATACTACAAGCTCTTTCGCATGCGGGACTGGGCAGATAGGCAAATTTGGGGATACCGTCCCCCGCACCCCAAAGCAGGGATTGGCGCCGCCCCATGCCCATTGTAAAAAGAAAATAATTGCACACATTTTACATACGTTTGGTTACTATCCCGACCGCCTTAAAAAAAGCCTCCCAATTTTGGGGAAACGTAGTCGCCGCGCCTCGCCATGTGTTGGCGCAGTGTGGACGAGGCGCAGTGCGGGCTGCCCAAAGATTCGCGCCTAGTGCACCATACATGCGGGGAAAAGTCCGCCGCCCTACCAGGGGGCCAGTGCGGGACAGAGGGTATGGGGTCACCAAAGATTTGCCGCGAGCTAGTCACTCATACATAGGGGAAAAGTCCGCGCGCCTCGCCATGCGGGCGCAGTGCGGGACTGAGCCAGTGCGGGCGCGCCAAGAATGCGCCCGAGAAAGTGACTCATACATGCGGGAAAGTCCGCTGCGCTGCAGTGGTGGGCGCAGTGCGGGGACTGAGGCGCAGTGCGAGGCTGCGGCAAAGATTCGCCGCTGGAGGTAGCGCACTCATACATGCGGGGAAAAGTCCGCCGCGCTTCGCCTGTGTTGGGTGCAGTGCGGGGACTTAGGCGCTGTGCGGGACTGCGCCGAAAATCTGTTCCGATGCGAGACAGGCTGGAAAACAGCGAGAAATCATTCCACATGTCGGTGCGGAGAATGAATTAAAAATCGCCTTTATAAAGGCGGAAAACATTCCCAGAAGAGAGCTCAAACCTCAAAAAAAAAAAAAAACACTTTCCAAATATCCTAATTCAAGAATTAGGATATTGGAAATTGCCGGGAAATACAGTAATTCAAATTCTGAAAGCTATTCTCATTGGTCGGCAGAAACCGGCCAATCAGAATAGGAGCGACAGTAAACCATTAAATCCTATGGGGAACTTTTGACCAATCAGAATAGGAGCGACAAAGTCCCATTATATCCTATGGAGAAGTTTGGACCAATCAGAATAGGAGCGACAAACACCCATTCTAACCTATGAAGGAGTATTAACCAATCAGAATAGGAGCGACAAAGTCCCATTCTATCCTATGGAGAAGTTTGGACCAATCAAAATCAAAGGCGGGACAGTTCAAAATACAGTAAAAATACAGAAAAGAGCTGATTGGCTGAACTAGCGGGGGCTTGGCAATCCCAGCCAATCAGAGCGCGAGCTACTTCTCCCATTGTAGTCTATGGAGAGATCGGCGCAATGCATTCTCGGCGCTCAGCACCGTGCGGCATGGAGTATGAATTCCCAAAGCATTTTTATTAAGTGTAAAACATTATCAGATAAAGAGCTGAAACCTTCAATAAAAATAAATCAGTTAAAAGCCCAAACAACGCGTTTGTCGCCGAGACCGGCGCTACATAGGGAATTGCAATAGAGAGAATTGCCAGAAATACAGTAATTCAAATTGCTTAAGCTCTTCTGATTGGTCGGCATAAACCAGCCAATCAGAAAGGACGACAGTGGCCCATTTTAAAACCTATGGAGGAGTACTGACCAATCGAATAGGAGCGACAGTGGCCCATTATATCCTATGGAGGAGTACTGACCAATCAGAATAGGAGCGACAGTGGCCCATTATATCCTATGGAGGAGTATTGACCAATCAGAATAGGAGCGACAGTGGCCCATTCTAAGCTATGGAGAAATATTGACCAATCATATTCAAAGGCGGACCCGTTTCAAAATACAGTAAAAAGGCAGAAACGAGCTGATTGGGTTTAAGCGGCGGGGGCTCGTCCAGCTTAGCCAATCAGTGTGCGAGCTACTTTCTCATAGTGTTCTATGGGGAAAAGAAATTCAGAGCGAGCTCTGTGATTGGCTAAGTTAAAAGAGGCACGGTAATTTGAACCAATGGGAGAGCGAGCGACGCTCCTATGGGTTTTCTAATGCAATCTGAAATAACATTGTACATGGCCGAAATAAAATGATAATAATGCCGAAGTTGTCCCGATGTGTATATAAAATGAATAATAATATGGGGGGAAAGTAAAAAAATATTAATTCAATCAAATCATGTTTATTTTCTTATTTTCGTTGCACCCATACTATTGATCCTCGGCTAACGAAAAAAAAGGGAAAATAAAACATATTTGATTGAATTAATGGGGGCCCGGGGCAGCTATACATTCCCTGTAAAGTCCGCTGCGCCTCGCCGTAGTTAGGCCAGTGCGGACTTTGGCGCAGGCGGGCGCAGCGCCTGAGATTTGCTGCCGAGCTGTGCATCCACCGCGGATAAATCCACGCCCCCCGCCCTGTGTGAGGGCAGGGGGGGATTTCGGCGATTTTAATGCGCTTTACCTGTTATAAAAAAGGCGTCATATTCACCTGTCATTGTCCTTTTATTTAATAGGGGGGTTCCCACTGCCATTGACCTGAGAGCCCAATCGAGTGTCCCCCCAGATTCCCATGGGGTTTGATACGAGGGCTGGCGGTGCTTTTCGCGTTGGGAACGGTTGTCCCCCAGCGCACCTTTTAATGGGGACACAGGCACATGATCCCCCCCCTTTTTTGCTCTTATGCACATCCCCACATGATCGCAGCGGTCTGGGTCCCACCATTATTCCACCTGGCTTCTGTCCCCCCGGCGGCCTTTCCATCTGCTTTCCTCTCGTCCCCGATTTCCCCCCGGCTCTTTTGGGCCCCGGGAAGGGCGCAATAAGGGGAGGGCGCACAACCTTTTATGCATGGAGAATCAGATTCTGTTGAGGAGGTAAGTGATGTGTCCAGCGGCCCAAACATTTTGACACTAGTAACATACTGCCTGTTGGGGTGAATGTCTATCAACTCAGCGAAGTGGTGTTGCCAAGGGTGTTCTTGTTGGTTCGACTGGGGATGGGGCCTGGCATCTTGCACCCTTATTTTGGGTATGGGGCTGTGGGAATTTTTGGCGGGTTGTGTATTCACTGTGCCTTATTTCTGTTGGGCTCCAGAGTGGGGAGTTTCGTAGAAGGGCAGGTTTAATCAAAGTTAATCATGATTACGTTGCCTGAGCTTTGTAGTGTTTCTTTCCCTGTCCTCGCCCCGTTCTGCCTTGTGTTTAGCTTGCGTAGATGTGTTAGCATTGTCAGCTATTGTAGGACAAGGTTGATTATTGGTAGTTAGCAGCACTCAATTTGCATGGGTGTAAGGGCTGTTTCTTGCCGCAATGATTTTTTTTTTCCCTCAGATTTGGCTCAATCATTCCGGCCTGTTTGGTCAGGGCTCTCTGAGCAGGTTCCATGGTTAGAGAAGACCAGGGTTCGTGGCCGCTCCATCGCGGAGCGTGTCAACTCTAGGGGGTTTGGCGGCGCACGCCAACCAGAGCCGCTCGGCTGGGTTTCATGTTCGTCGGCGCGTCAAGAAGCGGCTGGCTGAGGCGGCCACAGACTGCTGTTGACCCGGCTTGTGTTGCTTGGATCGTAAGGTGGCTGCACCTTCCGCCCACCGAAAGGTCCTTGTATTGGAGCCGTCGAAGTCTGGTCTTCACTTGGTAAGTAAAATTGGTATTGAGGGCTGCTTGAGGTATTGTTCTGGGTTGTGGAGGGTGTGTGTATTTTTGATGTGACTAGGTCTGACAAGTGCGCCTATCTATGGCGCTGTTGTGTTGGTTGGCCCTCTATGTGAACACACTGTTATCATGGTACCTTCGAAGGGCCCCCATATCTGTTCAATGTGATCACTAGTGATAATGTTTAGTTTGCGCATTGTGACTTAGGTGTATTTCTTGTCGTTATGGTTGCTTTGCTGAGAACTCAATATGAACTCACTTGACTCAGTTTGGCACAAGCTTTACTGCATGTACTGTTAACCTAAGGCTTGTCCTTTTATTGTACTAATGTCTTTTTTAGATATGTAAGACACATGTTTCCTTGCTGTCATGTACGTCACATAGTTGCTAATGGTGCAGACTGTATGATTGATTAAAGTAGAATATTTAGCGTTGCAATTCCGATTTTAGGGTTAGCGAAAAGCCTGTTGTGTACGTGTACTTCTTTCAGAGCCATTTCAAAGTGTTTGTCCCAAGGGTACATAGTGTGTAACAATGTGGCGTTAGGTGAATTGTTTCCGGCCAACATTACTGCCATATGCACTGCAATTGTTGGTCCTTGTTGGAAGTGTTTGGTAAGGCAAGAACCTGACAGTAGGTATTCCGTGCAGGCTGTTTACTTTGTCTTTGTGGATTTGAGGCTAATCCCTGCCCATCCCCCTTTTGACCTGTGCCACAAGCGAGCTTTCAAATAAATAAATGGTAAAGTTGTGTGGCCAGTTGCTGTTATTGGCAAAACCTTGCCTTGGGAGCGCTCTGCGGTTGAGTCAGCTTGAGGTGAGTGTCAGAGAGCCCCATAGCAGCTAATTTATCCCCTCGCGACCCTACATTCACCCTTTGATAATAACTGACCCCCACTCTTCCAAACGATTGAGTCGGTTTGGGTGGCTTTTGCCCCCAAAACATGTTGGTGTAGAAGGGTGTTTGGGGAAATATGAAGACCGCCCACTGCACTCACCTACCTCAACCCACTGTGCTTTCCACACCCAGATTCCCCCTTGAATTGTTGAAGGCAGCCTTCATCCTTAATAGCATCGTTCTTGGTTTGGTCTTTACTGCCATGTGTGTATTTTTGTATAGCACATTGGTCCCTACATACTTTGCTCCTAGATGACCTAAGTGATACTATAAAGTCTGTCCTAAAGTCTGCTATGTTACATCCTCCCCGAATGTTATGTTGCTAATATATTTCTCTCTTTCTTTCTTGGTGGTGTGATAACCAATGATTGCAGGACAGTGGCTAGCGCCTTTCGTTCAGCATCGGCGGAGATAAGCGCTAGGTTGAAGAGTCCAGTGCGGGGGAAGCTGCCCCCAAATAAACCCTGACCTGCCACCACCAGCCCGTCTTCCCACATTCTACTGTCAGAGCTTCTGCAGCGTTATAGTGACTTTGATGGCTCAGATAAAGACAGCAAGGATGCCAGGTTAGGGAACAAGCGTTGGAGCTCAAGACATTTCATGGCCGTTCAACTGAGCGAGTGGCTCTGGAGTATCGGTAAACATAACCAGTACTTGCAATCCAGCCCGCATCCAGATGCTGTGGATGCCTCTGGATCTGGGACTGTAGCCGCCACTAATCCCGGGTTCAAACTTCCACTGTAGCTACGCCAGTGGGGAAATGGCTTAAGTATTGGATGAGCGGTTGCCGCTCGTCAACACGGCACCTCTTCAGCCACTTCCATCGAATTCTTCATCAGCCCCACATGCCAGTGAATGTAGGAAGGAGATGAGCCTTTCACCTAGGGGCTGTGCAGAGGTTCCACCACATGGCCACCGTACAGAAAAGGAGGTAAGACAGGGCCTTAGAGCGTGCCGGCCAACCTCCAAGCCGTCGTCGCAAGCCATGAGGCACCCATGGCTTAACATGTGCCAGCAGAAGCTAGGTTGGTGCTGGTTTTTTTTTTTTTTCAAGTGGCTTAGGTGGGGTTTTTTTTTGGATAGCGTGGGTTCATTGTATGAGGTCACCTTGTGGGTAGATGGGCACCACCCAGTTTCTAGCCTCAATGTGTGCATGAACCTCAATGTTAACTGACTCAAAATGGCCAAACTCACCCATTGTTTACTTGTGGGCTGCTTTACTAGAAAAGGTTAAAATTTTCCATCTTATTTATATTAATCTCACATATAATTTAACACCCCCCCTATAAACCCCACCTTAACCCCCTATTTTCAATCCCATACCCTATTCACATTCTACCAATTAATAGTGCCCCTCACACTAATTATCCACCCCCGTAAACCAACTCTCCTTGTGGCCCATCAACTTAGGGCCTTGATGTCTAGTTGATGTATTTTTCAGGAGTTGTGTTTTGGATGTTACTAATTGTAATTGTGCAATTTAAAACCTGTTACCTTTTCACTATGTATCGTTTAGTGTATATCAAAGTGATGTACATTTCATAGATTCGCCGTTAATGTTGGTCCATCCAGTTAGTCAAAGTAGTGCCCAGACCCTCTTTGGCAATTGGATATTGTGGGTGTTGGAAAGACGAAGAACGGTTTCAAGCCTCTAAGGGTGACATGTCTGAAACCAGAGTCCGTACATCAATCACTTAGTGGCCCTTAGCAACCAATCCCAGCGCCACTCTCCGTTGTCTAAAACACAACATGAAATGCATGTGGTGTCCTGAGGGGTTGCTATTGTCACCAAAGTCCTTGGGGAGACTGCAAATTTTTCGGACTATGTGGGCCCGACTTGGGGAGGGGTGAGTGTTCCTTGTGTTCTAGTCTTTGGAAGAATAGCCTCAGTGTTATATATCAAAACACATCCAAGGATGGTTGGGCTTTGACGGTGTTATTAGTATTCGTTTTTTTTTTTTTTTTTTTTTATAGGTACCTAACATGAGTCGATACGTTTGGCAACTGCCATAGTGTGACAGCCTTCCTGATATGGCCAGATAGGACATTTTCCACGTTAGGTCACCTTTTTTTGGTCCTCCTAAAATGTAGTGTGCTGACTATTGCCAGGATCACCCTGATCCATGTCAGACCCATGTAGGTGACAATGGGCCTTCTTGTGTTTTTTGGTGGTGACCAAAAGCATGCTTGGTTGTGTGGATTTCACTTGTCAAACTGGGTGGTTTGTGGATTCAGTTGTTGACCAACTGGGAAAGAGAGCACCCTTGAGTGGGTTAGCCCAATGTAGCCGATGGGCCAACCTAAATTTGGACACCCAAACCCATGTTTGCAAATGTGTCATGTGTTTCACGCGACCTTTTGGCTTTTTCCACTTGCACTTGTGAAAATACACATAGTGCCCAACTGCGTACATGTAATGTATACTATCACAAACACAAAAACGGTTTTTACAGTTTAATATCCGCTAACTCATTGGGGGTAACAAAATAGGCATGGCCAAAAAACGGAAAACCACAAGTGCTTGACAATCCAAAGCTGCCTTGGTTTGGCCTTTAGGAAACAGAAAGCACACTTGGTTGCTTGGATAGCTCGGCGGAGTTGGGGGCCACTAGTGTGCTTTGCCCCTACTTCATGCCCCAGCTAACACTGACATCCACAAACCTTTAGGCACTGTTTGGAGCAGCAAATATCAGCTTTCAATTCCGCCAGAACATCCGGTTATCAGACGTGGTTGACAGCAAACATTCCCCCACCAAAAGCCAAGCCCCAGGTATCCCACCAATGACCAAACTGTCTGTAGTCCGTGGCATGGGGTCCTTCCAGTGTTGTGTGGCAACCATCTTTGTTGTGCCCAATCACTACCACTTTACTACACGGTGCCTTGTGTCGCCAGTCAAACATTTTCCCTTGTCAGTGATCAACAGCCAGAGGAATCTGCTTTTGCCAGCAAGCAGTTCTTGACCTCCGGTCATTGTGGGCATGTGGAGTCAACTGCAGCCATATCCGTGATTACTTCCCCAAGCCCATTCCGAGGCTCCTTACCAATAACAGCGAAAGGTTGCAGTCCAGAAATGGGTCCATATCATTGCAACATCAGGGACGATCAACATCTGTGTGTGCCCAAATTCTGGCGGCACTATTGATTCCTTATTCAGGAGACGAGCCAGTTATATACCAGCACCGTTGGGGAGTTACTTAAAAAAAAATTCCTGCGCGAGTGGACTCCGCACCTGTTCGCCCCTCACTCGTTATTCGAGCGTGTGCTCGGGTGTGGGTGTCCCCTCCATCCCGTCCGTTTCCTGGCCGGCTGGTTCCGGGTCGGCAGTGGTGCTTTTGAGATGTTATGTGAATAAGCCAGGCAGGACGTATCTTGCAGCACATCTCGGGCTTGTCGAGTAATGCCCCGCCCAAGATGTCAAACACCGGATAAACTGGCCTTTTGGACTCAAAAACACGCTCCACCAGCGTCCTTAATGTTCGGTGGGCGCTTTTAAAGCCTCCTCCTGCGGTGTTTGGGGGGTAGGTAGGGGAGTCATTAGCCCAAAGCTGTCATTTGTAGCCGTGGTCTCATAAGGAGAGAGAAAGTTAGTATGAGAACAAAGAATCAAAATGAGGAAAAGAACAGTACCTCATAATACCAATATGAGGCCAGATGCATTGTGCAGCCCCCCCCCAATCCCCCCCAACCAACCCCCCCACCCATATTCATAGCTGGTATACAATCGGCTCGTTCTCCAAATATGAAGGAATCATGAGGTGGATACCGGGAAATATGGCTACCAAGTCGTGATCAGTCATTGATGGTCGATGGTTATGCTGGGACATTATGGAATGGAAATCCTTTCTGTTTTGGTACGATCAACACGGAATCAGCAGGGGGAATCACGGGATATGGGTGCAGTCGACATCCACAATGATGTTTGGAAGCGGTTGCTGGTGTAAAAAGGCGGTTTTCACTGGCTGTGTTGCGCCTCGGTCCCTGGGAAAGTGGCAGTAATGGCGACACAAGGGCACATGTTATCCAGACTTGGTGGATAATACGGACTTGAAAGTGGATTGGGTCATGCCAAACGGCATGCACACAAGCTGGAAAGACCCCCGATGCCAGGTAGTTACAAGACATCAGCAGTTTGGCCTGGGTGTGCATGGCTGGAATTGTTTGGCTTTGGGGGCCCCCAAATGTCCAGCTTGTCAAATAGCTCCTGAATCGCAGCATGTTTTAGCCGAAGTTGTAGCGGTTCAGATCGACTTTGGCATTGTGGTGTCAACCCGGAAACGGGGCCGGAACCTTCTTGGCCCTCGCGGGCGCCTGGGTGTGTGGCTGCCAGGTTCATACTAAGAGGCTGAGACAACCGGGCTTAGTGCCCGAGATCTCCATGTGCTGAAATCAGGAGACAAACTCCGGAGTTACTTTGCGCCACAAATTACATCGGGAGAAGTTAGCTTATCTATGAGTGTTGGCCACAGTAAAGTGAGAAATGTAGCTCCTGGGCACAAAAAGGAAGCTACGCTTGTTGCAGACATTTCCACCGGTCTCACTCTTGGAAGCATATTGGAAATTGGTGGGAAATACAGTCCTTCACATTGTCAAAGCGCTTCTCATTGGTCGTCGTAAAACAACCTAACAGAAGCGGAGCGACAGTGAACCATTATGAGCTATGGAGGAGTCTTGAACAATCAAATGCAAAGGCGGGACAGTTTAAAAATCCCGAAAAAAGTCCACAAACTGCTGATTGGTTGAGCTCAAGCGGCAGATGTGAATCCACCATGTATGTAGTGGTCTATTTTAGGGCGAAGAATGCGCGATAGAAGGGTGCCCCAAAAAGTTCGTAGTGTGGACTGGGAAAAATTAGGGATGTGAATGCTGGGGGGAAGAGGGGCTTCGCCAATCAGCGGGGGAGCTAATTATCTCAGCGAGTTGGATGGGGCTAAGAAATGCCAAGCGACATCTGTTTGGTCTTTGCTCTGTGAAAAGAGGCGCCGTTATTTGGGACAATGGCAGAGCAAACGACCCTATGATGGGTTTTCAAATGCAATCTATACTAATCGATACATGTGAAAAAAATAAAAAGGTCACAGGCATATCATTCTATGCTGTGATCTAACTTAACTATAATATGGAGGGAACGTCAATCAAGAAACTAAACAAAAAACATGACTTAATTGTTAGTTCGGGATGTTGTTGACACCCATATTATTGGTAATTTGCAAAGGAAAATTAAGACATAATTGCATTCATTTGTAGTTCGTTTGTTTCGTGACCTCCATATTATTGTTCATTTTACATACACCTTGGTTATCAGTTGATTTTGGCCAGGTACAGTTTTACAATAGATTGCATTTGAACACACTGAAGAGTGTGGCTCGCTCTCCCATTCTTCAAAATAACCGCGCCTGTTTTAACTTAGCCAATCGCTTATCTATTCGGTGTAAAACCTTTAACAGGAAAACGAGCTTCAAACCTTACTAAAAGAAAAAAACCCAAACCATCACATTCAACATTTCGAAGGCACGTCGCAACATTAGGATTGGATATTGGAAAAATAGCCGGGAGAAGTACAGTAATTTTCAAAGTCTGGAAAGTGATTCTCATGGTCGGCAGACAACCGGCCAATCAGATAGGAGCGAAGTGACCCCTTTAAAACTGGAGGAGTATTGACCAATCCAAATTCACAAGGCGGGACAGTTCAAAAGACAGTAAAAAGGCAAGAAAAAGACCTGATTGGCTGGAGCTAGGAGGGCTTGGCTATCCGGCCAATCAGATGCGCGGAGCTCTTCTTCCAATGTGTCTATGGAAGAGATCGTCGCAATGCAAGCTCGGCGCTCAGCGCCGTGCGGCATGGAATATGAATAAAGAAATACTTTTTATTCATTGTAAAACATTATCAGATAAAGAGCGGAAACATTATAGAAACATAAATCAATCAAATCCCGAACAATGCGTTTGGCGCCGAGCCCGGTGCTACATCAGGCTTTGGCATCAATATAGAGAATTGCCGGGAAAGACCAGTCATGCACAAATCTGTAGCTCTTCTCCATTGGTCGGCATCAACCACCAATCACACATAGGCGCGGACAGTGTCCCATTCTAACCTATGGAGGAGAATTGACCAATCACAATAGGAGCGACAAAGTTCCATTATATCCTATGGAGAAGTTTGGACCATTCAAAATCAGAGGCGGGACAGTTCCAAATACTGTAAAAATGCAGACAAAGAGGCTGTTGGTTAGCGCCAGGCGGGCAGATTGAATCCACCAATCATATGTAGGTGCGTCTATTATGAAAGGAGAAAGAAGGGCGCGACTAGACGGGTGCCCGAAAAGTTATTTTGTCTTGGGAACATGATGCTTGGGGAAGAGGGCTCGTCTGCTAGCCAAGCAGCGGGTGGGGGGGGACTGAGTCCATTCTCATAGAGGTTCTATGTGAAAAAGCAATGCAAAGCAGATGAGCTCTGTTTGGTGTGATTGGCTACTTTCAAAGAGGCGCGGTTATTTGGACCAATGGGAGAGTGAGCGACGCTCCTATGGGTTTTCTAATGCAATGTGTTCCAAAATGTACATGTCCGAAATCCAAAGTAAAGACTCTCGAAATTGGCCCTATCTGATATTAAATGAGCATTGATCATGGGGAGGTAGAGCAAAGCAACCCAGACCACATTAGGACATATTTGGGGCGGTGTATCGGGATTGTAGTACGCAATTCTCATTAATATGGATTGCAAGCAAAACAAGATTGCTATATGATTTTGTTGGGTGCTTTTTGGCGTGGGTTAGTGCCCGTTAGCCACCTATTATTGTTCAGCGATAGACCATCGGTATACTCGTGAGCTTCAATTGGATTAATGCCATGTAATATGAGAGAGATTGCATTAGAAAACCCATAAATAAGAGCGTCGCTCGCTCTCCCATTGGTCCCAAAATAACGCGCCTATTTTTATATTAGCCAATAACGGAGCGTCGCTCAGAATTCCTTGACGATAGAAAACTCTATGAGATAGAAGCTCGCGCTCTGATTGGCTAAGCTGGCGAGGCCCCCCGCCGCTTCACCAATCAGTCGTTTCGGCCTTTTACTGTAGTTTGAAATGTCCCGCCATTGTATGTGATAGGTTCAAATATTTTCGATAGTTTTATAATAGGGTCCTGTGCTCCTATTGGTTGGTTGTTTCGGATCCGACAATGAGAATAGCTTCAGAATTGGAACTTACACTATTTCACGGCATGTTTACATATTCGTATCCTGATGTCGCGCGGGGGCGGCGCCAACACGGTGTTGTTAGTGATTTGATTGTGTATGTTTGTAGAAGGTTTGTGCTGTTTT
Source organism: Phyllomedusa bahiana (assembly GCA_025379985.1). Taxonomy (NCBI): domain Eukaryota; kingdom Metazoa; phylum Chordata; class Amphibia; order Anura; family Hylidae; genus Phyllomedusa; species Phyllomedusa bahiana. Next base: position 55,303 of record JAODAL010024967.1, read on the forward strand.
TCGTATAAGAGTTACAACAAAATAACTCGAGGTGGTTCGATCACAGGTCAATGACTCACGGGTGGAACTTGATATGTGGAGCGATCTTAGATATTTTCCATTAATGTAAACAGAGCACCTTTGTTCTAAACATTTCTACAGTTTTTAAATGGCGCCTAGAGTAGAGACCCAGATGCGCCTTGCAGGCGCCCAATGTTGCTGTAGTGCGTCATCGTTTACACGATTTGCCACTGCAACTAGGCATTGTCAAAACTAGTAATTGACTCACCATGGCCTGTGGCCGTTGTAGGCAGAAGTCCGCGCCAAGCATTCAGCATGATGTCGACCACGCCCGTCTCCCAGCCGAGAGGGTACTTAGATTTATGCTGTTGGTCCTTTCCCGTGCTTTTCTCGGGATCGAAGCGCAAGATGATCGCAAGAAGCAGCGCAAAAGTGCTCCTTCTATATGCCGCCTGAAACATCATTCACAAAAAAAGGCTCGCGTTGAATATAGTGGCCAGCCCACTGTAGACGCAGCTGCGCACGAAACGCTGTTTGGAGATTGGCTTAGGCTCCTCATTGTTAGCATTGTAGGGGTGATCACCTGACCATAACATTACATATAAATTAGGTAATTTACCTGATCAGGTTGAGAGAGTGGAGCATTTTGGAATAGTATGTGAAGTGTGGCCAGCGCAGTGCACAGGGATAATTGAGTCCTGAATTCCTTCAACTGTCCCTTTGTTTCCCAGGCATTATTGGTAAGGCTATGTCTACATTCACGAATGAGACAATTTGCTCTAATGTGTTGCCGTTTTTCTACGCTGCCAATTATTGTAAACAGGCTCCATTGGACTTGTACGGGAAACGTTCCTGCTAGTCGTCCAATGATGGTGTGTTTTAGTGTTGGTTTCGTAAGCCTGGTGGTGTTTTGGCACATGATTCGACCAAATGTACAATAGGGCACAACATTTCTCCCAGGAGTTATGTAAAGCGCAGTGCCTTTTGGGAGCAAGGTTTCGATCTAACCCTCCAGATGATACATGTACCACCTCGGTGTTGGCCCAATGGTTAGGGACACATTCAAATCTGCCAAGGTTGTGTAGTGGGTCATTTGTGTTACCTTTTTGATAGCAAAGATGCTGCAATAGTATGCTCAGCATTTGTGGACAAGGTTGGCTTCCAACCGTACATTTAGGGTCACTTTGGTGTGCTGAAAAGTTGTGGCACCATTATTTTCGCCGCCCGAAAGTGCATTTGCTTCTGGCTCAACGTGATTGCCATTAGCACGAGTTGGCCGTCACTCCGAGGCATTAGTGATCACTGATCTTCCCGCGAGCCAACTCACTGACATTGCATTCTTGGCAATCATTGCGTTATTAACAATGTGTTTGGTCCAAACCAACCAATGCGAAGTGTCTTGCAACAAAAATATGTTAAACATAAATGTAATAGTGAAAACAAAACCGTGTAAACAAGGTCCTTTAGGGGCCAACATCTGGTCACCAATAGCTTGTTTGGGCGAACATGCAACCGACATTTGTCAGCACTCAACCCACAAAAACAAACACAGTCACATAAATGCAAAGTGTAATATTTGTGGAGCTTTGGGGAGGGGCAAGTTACTTCCAATGGCTTTAAGTATGCATACATAACCATAGGCTGAAACACAACCCAAAAATATTTGGCCACAGCGCTAACCCAAAATTAACTTTGCCCTAACAAGGGCCCTTGGGTCAGCTGCTTGGGCCAGCCAGTGGACCCAAAATGCCGTTCATGGACATTTTGGGCCCATGACTTGTCTAAGCTTTTTTGGTCCTGCAGTGTAGACATTAGCCGAGCTGGCCAAGTCTGTGGGTAACTAATATGTAAGTTTAGTTCGCAGGATATGCTTAATAATGCATATTTTTGAGTTGTAGTATGCTCCAGGACACTATTCCGTTTGAGGGCCGCATGGGTTGAAGGCATACATTGAAAGGGATGTATTAGCGGGGGCCCTCTCCTATCTCACGACTACAAGGAGGGGTCAACTTTACATGTATGGACCTTACCATCGGGGTCCACTGGAGGGGCCGGAAGTGTTTAAGTTAGGAAACCCACTGAGGGCCAAAGTGACATGACCCTGAAGTGGCCCTATAAGGACGCCTTATTTGCCTTGAGTGAATGGCAAGTTGGTTCACATTGGCCACCGTCCGCATTCTCTATGAGGATGGGCCTATAGGGCACAGAATTTACCATTTTCTTTGAGGCCTGTGGTGTGCCAACTCATTCACTCGTCTTGGCTGATCTGTGTCTGTCAATGAGCTGTTGTTGAACGTGACTACCCCTTGTATATTTTATTTTAAAGGCAAAAATTCAGTTAAGAGCCAAACAACCACGAACTGCACACAGGGGAAGCGGAGTTCCCGAGCTTGTGTCGGTAGGTCAACCACATCCAAACATCCCCCTCCAATTCCAGACCAGCACACTTAATATCAATTTGCAGACCCAAATAATTGCTCCCCCAAGGCTGCAGTGAGTGGGGGAACACATGATTGTGTCTTTGGTTAGGGAAACATTGTGTGCGCCAATGTTGCCGGAATGCTCTCTCTTTTGGGATAATGCAAACTCGCCTTCATGTGCGGTACCAAGACTTCTGGGGTTTAAAGTGACATTCCCCAACATTGTGGGTCTGTCCTGCTGTCAGTCTATTATAGGAGTCCTCCAACACTTGTTTGGAACAATATACCTCAAACCACCTCCTGGCGAACCTGCAACCAACCACTTTGTGGTGTTGGAACAATGGGGAGCTTCCAGTACTGTCTTGATTAAACCACACAATAGGCCAAAACCAAACAGGGACACAACATCTAGTTGTCCCCATTCTATGTTGGCCTGGAAACAGATTATGTAGGATAATGTTAGCTGTTGATGACTTATCTTATAACCAATGTAACTTAACTCCTCGTGGCAATGCTTGCAGCCCTCAGTCGAGGCCATTCTGGACCGCCACAACTCGGCCGGACTCGTGCCCAATTTGGCAGTGGAGAATTGCTGCACATTGTCCGATTGCTGTGGAGGGAGAAATATGATGCTTTGCCCCCAAGGCACAGAAATGTGCGCAAGGGGGCAATCATGATTCAACTTTGCCAAGAGCTCGGGACGATAAGGCCAGAAATACTCGGTCCAAATCGATAAAAGTTACACGGATTTGAAGTCGGCGAAATCCTTGGCTCTTTGGTCGTCTGGGTGAGCCAAAAGTCCGCCAAGAAGAGGTAAAGGAGGGTTTCAATACAAAAACTCCATCAAACTTCAGGTGTGCTGGTGGAAGGGTGGCCATTTGTTGGGTGGGCAACGGAACCTTAGACACTAATCCAGACATTGGATCCATGCTTTTCCGCCACTTGGTGAAGTGGAATGCGTGGAGGATTTTATGGGCTAACCATCGGAAACATTTGCGCAAAATTGGGGAACCCCTTGCCATTTTCACAATGGCTTGTTTGGACCCCTGTGTTGGGAGTGGGACTGTTTGGAAGAGCTAATGTCATAAACATCATTTTGCCACACAAGGACATGTTACCCTTGTTAAAACAATTTTGGATTATTTGGCACGGCCTGCTAGCCCGTTTTTACCAATTCAACAACATTGTTTTGAACGAGTGTGCTGTGATTGGTCCTGTCTACATTACCCCCCGTCAGGACCACACCTTTGTTGTTTGCATACTGGGTGTTGGAGAACCCCTAACACTTGACAAAAAAATAACGAGGATACAATGTTCAGGTTTTTCTATTTCTCTGTAGCGGGAATGGGTTTGAACTATGTCCTGTGTTTTGTATTTTTCATCTTAACAGGGCGGAAAGAGTCCGCAGCCACAGGTACAGCAGTGAACACTGCCGGGGAGGTTGATGGGGAGAAGGTGGGAAGGGCGGAGCACATACAGTAAGTGGACATACTTTTTTACACACATTCATGGTGGCCCATATGTTTATGAGATGCAAACAAGGCATTGACATGTGGATAGGTCATCCACAGGTCACAAGGTGGGCAACCACATTCCTTCGGACGACACTCCAACTGTCTGGTGAATTCAGCTTTCCATGCTTTGGCCAAAACAGGCCAGTGGAAACACAAATTCATTTGGTGGACCTTGCAAAAGTGTGGGTGATGATTACCCAACAGCAAAACTAAGAGGCGGGGGACATGGATGTCATTAGGTTGCCATCATGACCAATTACTTTACTCATTCACTCCGCAACAAACGGACGAATATGTGACTCCGAACTT
>JAODAL010024968.1:0-59543 GCA_025379985.1 Phyllomedusa bahiana
GGACAGGTTTAAAAGTCAATGTCCAGTTCAACTAAAATGGGGGTTTAAAAAGACTCCTTTTTCCGGCACTTTTTAAATGTGGGGGTCATGCAGGTTTGGGGCTTGCTGTGGCACAGGACGGGTAAAGTCAAGGTCCAGAGAAACTAGAAGGGGGGTTGAAACACTCCTTTTTCCGGCACTTTTTAACTGGGGGGGTCATGCAGGTTTGGGGCTCATGCTGTGGCCCAGGACAGGTATAGTCAATGTCCAGTTCAACTAAAATGGTGGTTGAAAGACTCCTTTTTCCGGCACTTTTTAAATGTGGGGGTCATGCAGGTTTGGGGCTCATGCTGCGTTCCAGGACAGGGATAGTAAATGGTCTGTGACTTTTTTTCTGTGACTTTTATAACCTAAGTGTGTTGCCTAAGATGTAGCACGTATCCATTTGACTGTTGTGGATGTTAATTTCAGCTTCTCCAGCCTTGTTTGGGTGTAATAATGAAGGTGTTGTTGCTCTCCCATAGACTTTAATGGTCATCGCGCCTAATCGATGTCATTTATCGAAAAACCTTATCGATAGCGGCCGACTATCGACTATCGATCGATCTCGATAGCCAACGCAATCGCTCAACACTAATAATGACTAAGTTAAAATATGTATAAGAAGAGGTTAAAGGGGTTGTCTAACATCAAGGTTTCATTCTACTTTGGTGCTGTGTTCTGTGTTGGATTTTTTAAATCATGGGTGGGATTACTGGATTCCTCGGCTCCTTTCCCTCCTACTTTCATCTAGCTGACATCATCACGCTGTCGTGCTTGCTTCTGGTGCTAAGACTAGTTCAGTCAGTCTTCGCATTGGAAGGGAGAGCATCTCCGCAGTCCAGACAAACCTCAATGCTAAGTAGGATTGTCTAGATTGCAGAGTTTTCATCTCCCTGCTGCACTCCTGCCCACAGTTCAATAGTATCCACTGGTGTGGCTGAAACAGCTCCTGCATTCACATGCCACATATTTCTTTCCCCTTACATGAGTGCGATCTCCCAGGATTCCAAGCGCAGGGACTGGGGTGGGGGGAGGGATTCAAATAATCCCTGGTGTGATCTTTACTATCTTAGGTACTAGCTGTCCTGTCATTTCCTGAGTCTGCCTATTGTCACTTCTGCCTAATTAGTATTCACTGCCTGTTGACTATTTCCTGCCCAAATCATCCACTTAGGCAGTGAAGAGTGAATAGGTAGAAGGGAGAGTGAATACTAATTAGTATCCACTCTCCCTTCTACCTATTCATGCTTCAATGCGGAAGGAAGTAGATGACTTGGGCAGGAAATAGTCAACAGGCAGTGAATAATAGTCAGGCAGATAAGGCACCAGGAGAAATGACAAGGGCAGCTAATATGCTTGCCCTGAATCACTGCTCTGTACTGAGAGCAGGCAGACAGAGGACAGACAGAAGTTTGGGAGTGCGCATGGTGAGATGCACAAAATGCCAGAGCCGGCAGCCTGTAAGAGGGCTGGTCAGTGACCATAGGGGCCTGAGCAGCCTCTGGAACTCCTACAGATAGGTTATCTAGAAATCGGTAAGAGATTTGTAGATGACATATAATGCAAACTTGCTTGTTTTTAAATATCTTTAATTTTAATGACAATCTTTGTAGTGAGACAACCCCTTTAATGTACTGCACCGCTCACACTGTGCACTGCCTAGGAGACCAAGGGTGGGGGCTAGAGTTTAGAAATTGCTGTGGAACTCGGTTAGAAGGTGGGGGTTAGTTTTCATCTCATTTTTGGATGAGACTGCTCTGGGCCCCATGTTAGCACGAGTTAAGCTTCCTTTTAAATCTAATCACCACACAAGTGAAAAAAATTAAAACACGGGCCTAACACTTGTTGGTGTTTGTGGTCTGGCCCAATGCTTATACAGTATAGAAGTAATTTCTCCAGATCACCTGGGATATAGCAATAATTCCTTGCTTGAATAGTCTGGAACTTTTGGGGACTCTGTGTGTGTTCTTGGTGCTGCTTCCTGCTGTGAGCTGTGCAAGCTGATGATTTGCAAAGAAACTGTGTGAATGGCTAAAGCTGTGTGTAACCTAACTTTGAGTAAAGATGAATTGATTTTGTTGATAGTTCAGACAGTTGTATGCACTAAAGATCATACGCACCTAACCTACCATCATGGCAGCTGAGGACTACTATCACCTTCAGAAAGTGCCTCTGAGGAGTATCTCCATCTTTCTCAGCCCCTTCTTCACTGTGGTGTCGCACGGGGGTGAATAAGCACTAGCGTGACACAAGAAGCCGCTACTTTTCCCATCCTCTTCTCTGTGGCTCTGGAGCACTGCATATGTATGGATTTTAACAGCAGGGCACAATGGAACTCTAACTGGTTAAAGTATGTCAGTAACACAGATAAAGAAGCCCCTTTGCTGCTGATAAGACACAGTAGGGGGTGTTGTCACCATCTCAGCCAGAGAGACCTTGGTAAGCTTGTGAAAACAAGAAAGAGAAAATAACTGATCTAACTCTAAAAGGATGCAAAATTAGAACAGCAAAGTATTTAATAGTCTTTTTTTACCTTTACCTACATGTTTAAAGCTAATCACAACCCTAGACAACTATTCAACACCTTAAACTCTCTCCTCTGTCCCCCAGCATCTCCTCCCTCATTTCTCCTCTCAGCAGTTAATTTTGTGCTCACTTCCTAAACAAGGTCAACCTCATCGGAAAAAGCTTCACCCCACAGTCCCCTCGTCCCGCCTCTATACTTGCACAGTCCCCACCTCCCACCTCTATACCTCCACAGTCCCCACTGCCCACTTCTATACCTATATAAAGCTCTTCTCTCATAACTTGCTTTTCCACTGTTAATCATGGCAAGCTCTCCTTTCTACTCTTCAGATCCAACCTCATTACCTGTAATCTCAACCTAATGCCATCCTACCTCGTCTCAGACCATAGTACTGTTATTATTCAAGCCCTCACACATCTTTTCAAACGATTGTTAACCTCTAGCATCTTTCTTTCCTCCTTTAAACACACTGCCATCACACCCATCCTTAAGAAACCATCTCTTGACCACTCCTCTCTATCAAACTGTCACCCTATCTCACTGCTTCCACTTGCCTCTAAACTCTTTGACCAGCTCGTCTATCTTGAACTGTCCTCCCATCTCTCATCCAACTCTCTTCTTGACCTGCTGCAATCTGGTTTCCAATCCCACCACTCTACCAAAATCACCCTAACCAAAGTCACCAATGACCTAGTAACTGTAAAAGCCTCATGCCACTACTCTGTTCTTCTTTTCTTGGATCTGCCCTCTGCCTTCAACCATTCTTCTCTGCCTTCCTCTTGTCAGCTCCTCACACAACTGTCTCCAAGATTTCTCCCATGCATCCCCCATCCTCGGGAAATCAGCACCCCAACACACCAGACTCTCCCCACTTTCTCTAGCTTCAAAACATCTGAAAACCCATCTCTTTAGGATAGCCTATAACCCACAATAACCCCGCTGCCTCCACAACACCACTCACACATGTCTTCTCCTCCACTTTCTGTCTCTTACCTCCTCCCGTGTAGATTGTAAGCCTTTGCGGGCAGGGTCCTCTCTTCCTCTGTACTAGTTGTTATTCATTTATTGTGACCATTGTACTTTGTTTGACATATGTTATGTATCTAACCCCCCTCCCCCTCCCCCCTCGAATGTACAGCACCCTGGAATTAATGGCGCTTTAAACAATAATAATAAGAACACCCCTTTCACCCTCTAATGTCTTTTAATGGACAGTGGTGAAGATCCACAATCTGTAGCAAGGTCTTAAGATATCACTGCAGTAGATGGGGTAAGTAATTCCCTGTTTGCTTCTACGCTTCAATTGAGATGTTACTAACACCTTTTGTTCTTAGTGCAGCCTCCTGGCTATGGCCAGGATTAGAGTCATTTAACCTCTTCATCACCATATTCTGTGAGCGCAGTATGATTTCCCAGTGACCTGATAAGTGACTGGGGAAACTCTTCAGTCATCTCTGAGGACCTAGAAAGGAGCCTAGGACTTTTTGTTCAGTACACTTGCTGGTAGTAAGCCTGTTAATGACAAAAATCACTGTGTATTATCATAAGGTACGGATGTAGCAGAGTTCATCTTGACCATGGTATCATGGCCTTTTGTAATATCTCTTATCTGTAAATAAAAATCATTAAAGAGCACTGAAAGAATTGAGATCACTTTCTATCCTGTAATAACATGGTGTGTTATCTGACATGTCTAGTTTTGCTACATCATGTGGTATGCTTATATATTATTAGCTTAAAATAATGTTAAAATATAGTAATAAGGTACAGAATACATAAATGAAAGTGACTATTCAATTTAAAATAATGTTTTCATGCATATATTAGATAAAAACAAAAAGCTACAGGTAGGGGACATAAACATGAGCATGATAATCTGCCTGATATATTTAATATGATGTTTAGTTTGAAATGTGAAAAGTATAAATTATAGATAAAAAAGCCAAAAACTGTTTTTCTTCTATTTTCATAGTCTCCAAAGAATTATGTGTAAAGGACGCCCAAGTCTAGCTCTGGCTTACCCTGCCCAAGCAGAGCAACTGCCATGAAAAAAGGACAACCCCGCACTCAGACTTCTTCTTAAACTGTACTTAGAAAAATATGTGCGAAACAGACAGAAGACAAATGTATAACAAAAAAGGAACAGAAGCCACAGATAACAAATAAAGAATAGTCATACAGGCCGAGGTCAAACCAAGAGTATGCGAAATACCAAAGAACAGAACAGGAGAGTAACCAGAAAGACAAACCAAAATCTGAGTACCAGCAAAATGACACGGCAGAGCAAACCAGAAACTAGGACACAAAAAGCAATCACCCGCAGAGACTGGCAGACTGGAAGAGGTTTAAAACTCCCACCCCAGCCAGGGATTGACTCAAATGCTTAACCTATTAACCACCAATTCACACCTTGGCTGAGGCTACAACAAAATCCTTAAAGGGCCAATAGCGCAGTCCTGACATTATGTTTCTTATACAATAAATGACATTTACCTCCAAACAGCTGTGTAAAACAAGACCATAAATAGCCACATCAATAAAATTAGAATAAAAAAAATGCTGATAAAACACAAAAGGCCACATGTATGAAAACTGTCTAGGTCTTAAACTCACTTTGTTGCCCATAGTAACCAATCAGAGCGCCCCTCTCAATTTTCCAAAGCACTATATGAAATTAATGGGGTGCTCTGATTGGTTTCTATGGGCAACAAAGTGAGTTTTAGACCTAGACAGTTTTCATACATGTGGCCCAAGGAGGCAAAAATGGAAGCCTTTAGCTGGTTACCTAGGCTGGGTTCACATGTTTTGTTATTGCTGTGTTTCTCTTGCGCTCCTCAACTGCATTAAACACATGCATTAAAAATGCTTGTATTTTATGTGTAGGTGATTTTGTAATGAACTCTGATTTGGAACATGGGTTAATTTTGGGTTATTTAAAAAAATGCATGCATTTATTGTTGCTTGCATATTTTGAAAAACGTAGCAAGTACACAACGTGTGAACTTACCCTAGGGCTATTCAGTCCTGGTCATTAGAAAGTTCCACAACTGTAATCAAATTTATGAACAATTTATTTAGGATACTTCTATGGACAATTAGAGACATTTCTGACTGGTATCATGAATATTCTTTGCATAAGAAAAATGCTGATGATTGTTCCACAAACTGGTTCAGCAATGTGATAAAAGTGGTTACTGTTAGAATTTGTATGTGACATATTATGTAAAAATTACAAATCAGTGGTAACAGCCTGGGGCCTACCATGGAACAAATTCAATATAAATACAAGTCTGAATAATTCACATTTATAAGCTTTTGTACATAACATAACTTGCACAACATGCATATTGAATTTACATCTTTTTCAAGTGAGAGATTAAATTGAACTGTATGGAGACATTGAATGCACTGATTGTGGTGGGTCACTCTTGTTGTTGTGCTTTATAAAAAAGACATTTCCATACAGCACACTCACTGCCGCTGTTAAAGGGAATCTGTCATCAAATTTTTATTTTTTTGTTGTTGATGGAATATTATGTGTTCATTTTTGTTTAAATTTTTAGTATATTTTTTTTATTTCATTCAATTGGTGCTAAATATTAAAACATGCATATTAATTTTCAAGGTTTCCCACTCTTAGCCACCAGAGGGAGCACATCCAAGAAAAAGAGTTTTCCTCATGTAGAAAGATCATGAATTACGTCTTGCTGTAAATGTGGGCTGGTCTGTTGGTGACCTCACAAGCCTCACCCTCCCCTGTGTGCATAAGGAGGGGGAGGTGGATTGTAGACTCCATTTTGCTGGTTACTGAGGAAACCATACAAAGCTGCTATGTATCCATAACTGAAAAAGGGAATAACCAAGTGAGATTGGATTACATTTAGGGTCTGTTCACTCGGCGTCTGACTCCGGGGTACATAAGCTTTTGGATATGTGTTTGGGTCCGTTGTCAGCCCCCAGACGGACCCAAGCATTTTAAATCTAATAAACAGGCAGTGTGTTTTATACATTGCAGTTTATTAAAAAACACGCATCGGCGTTCAGACGATGATCTCTGATGTGTGTCTCAACTGCGTCTTTCGGATCTCTTCCATGAAGTGACATGTCAAATTCTTGGTCCAAAAGACGCATCCCACACGGATCCAAACACTCAGCTGCGCTTTGCATCCAAAAGACGCTGCATTTTTGGATACACTTTTTGGACTCACATGGATCCAAAGACGCCGTGTGCACCTCCCCTTTACTCTATTTCACTTGGATATGCGGAAGGAACACCACAGTAAGGCTGTGTTCACACGGCTTATTCCCGACGGATTTGTGAGCCGTATTGAGCTCACAAATCCGCCGTGAATAAGGAGCGGGACGGGGGCAGGGGCCGGAGCGTGGCGGGAACGCCGCTCCACCGGCCCCATAGACTTGCATTATCCACGGCGCGTATTGCGCCTGGATAATGTGCATGTCATTTTTCTCCCCGCCCGGCGGATTACCGAGCGGGGAGGAGCGAGGGAATCCACTGTTCTCTATGAGAGTAGTGGATTACCGTAATGACAGGGACGGATTGGCGCCGTACTGCAGCGCAAATCAGGCGCAGAGTACGGCGCCAATCCGTGCCCAAATAAGCCGTGTGAACGAGGCCTTAATGTCTGCATCCCTGCTGACAGGTATCCACAGGTGGCCAAGGTCCATAGACCCCAAGAACTAATCTTAGTCTAGTTCACATGTGAACATTAGGCTGTGCCCTTCCTGCAGTGGACAAAAAAACACCTGAAAACCAAATCCTAAAAACTTTCAGAAAAACTGAATTTTTTGTCCCCTGACGGGCAAAAGCTGTTGAAAAAAATGGCCATTTTTTGGCAACATTTTTTGTTGTCTTCAAGTCTGGTTTTTAATGTCTGCATAAATTTAAGCCAAATTGGGTGTGACTCCGCCTACAAAGGGGAGGACAGCACATTAATTGCATTCATGGATCCGTGTTGGTTCAACATGCAGCTGTGTTTTTGGATGCATGTTGGATGCAGCAGGTTTTCACTCCCTATAGTTTATAATAGGGCTTCCTGCTGCGTCTTTTGGATAAGAATCAATGTCAATTCATGGAACGTATCCGAAAGATGGATCGAAAGACGCAAGAGACCCATCAGAGATCACTCGTCTGAACACCGATACTTGTTTCATATTAAAAGCAATGTTTAAAACACACTGCTATTTGTTAGATACGTGTTTGAAATCTGACAGAAATGGATTTTAGCGTCAAAAACCCCGGCGAACGAGTTTAGCATCAAAATTTCCCCGGCAGAACGGAGTTTAGCGTCCCAAAAACCGCAGCGGAATGGAGCTTAGCGTCAAAATCCGCACGGAAAAGGAGTTTACGGCAAGATCCGCGGCGAAAACGGAAGTTTAGTGTCAAAAAACGCGGCGAAACGGAGTTTAGCGTCAAAATCCGTGGCGAACGGAGTTTAGCGTCAAAAACCGTGGCGTATGGAGTTTAGCGTAAAAATCCACGGCGGAACGGATTTTAGGCAAAATCCGCAGCGAAATGGAGTTTAGCGTCAAAATAATCAGCGAAATGGAGTTTAGCGTCAAAATCCACGGCGGAACGGAGTTTAGCGTCAAAATCCGCAGCGGAAAGGAGTTTAGCGTCAAAATCCGCGGCAGAACGGAGTTTAGCGTCAAAAACCGCAGCGGAATGGAGCTTAGCGTCAAAATCCGCAGGGAAAAGGAGTTTAGCGGCAAGATCCGCGGCAACGGGGGTTTAGCGGCAAGATCCGCGGCGAAACGGAGTTTAGTGTCAAAAAACGCGGCGAAACGGAGTTTAGCGTCAAAATCCGTGGCGAACTGAGTTTAGCGTCAATATCCGTGGTGAACGGAGTTTAGCCTCAAAATCCACGGCAAACGGAGTGTAGCGTAAAAATCCACGGCGAACGGAATGTAGCGTCAAAATCAGCAGCGGAAAAAAGGAGTTTAGCGCCCAAAATCCGCGGCGGAACGAGTTTAGCGTCAAAATCCGCGGCGGAACGGAGTTTAGCGTCAAAATCCGCGGCGGAACGGAGTTTAGCGTCAAAATCCACGGCGAAACGGAGTTTAGCGTCAAAATCCGCTGCAAACGGAGTTTAGCGTCAAAATCCGCAGCGGAATGGAGCTTAGCGTCAAAATCCGCAGCGGAACGGAGTTTAGCGGCAAGATCCGCGGCGAACGGAGTTTAGCGGCAAGATCCGCGGCGAAACGGAGTTTAGTGTCAAAAAACGCGGCGAAACGGAGTTTAGCGTCAAAATCCGCAGCAAACGGAGATTAGCGTCAAAATCCGCAGCAAACGGAGATTAGCGTCAAAATCCGCAGCAAACGGAGATTAGCGTCAAAATCCGCAGCAAACGGAGATTAGCGTCAAAATCCGCAGCAAACGGAGTTTAGCGTCAAAATCCGCAGCAAACGTAGTTTAGCGTCAAAATCGGCGGCGAAACGGAGTTTAGCGGCAAAATCCGCTGCAAACGGAGTTTAGCGTCAAAATCCGCAGCAAACGGATTTTAGCAGCAAAATCTGCAGCGAACGGATTTTAGCGGCAAAATCTGCAGCGAACGGAGTTTAGCGGCAAAATCCGCGGTGAACGGAGTTTAGCGGCAAAATCCACAGCGAACGGAGTTTAGCGTCAAGATCTGTAAAGAATCGAATTTTCAGCATCAGAAGCGAGAGAACTTTATTAGCACCAAAATCCATAAAGAAAAGGATTTTTTTGTGTCAGAAGCGAGAAAATTTTATTAGTGTCAAAATCTATAAATAAAGGGATTTTAGCGCAAAAAAGTTAAAAAAACTATTCTTGCGCCAAAATCCGTTATAAAAAAGCATTTTTAACGTCAGAAGCGAGAGAACTAAAATTAGCAGAAAAATCTTGAATTGTGCAAAAATCGTTTGTGACAAAAGCACAATCACTTGATTAGGAACGAGGACACGTCGCACACCTGTCAGCCTCTTCTCTGGCAGCCCTGCTGGAGCACAGAGGGGCTGGACATTCAGTAGCTGCTTGTCTGGACTCCACAATCATGACTGCCTGCTCCCTGCAGACAATAGAGCATGCTGAGCTCACAGCAGGGGGGCTCTCACTGAAGTTAACCAGATGGGAATCGTTTACAGTCTCTTATCTGCATTCCTTACTTTATGGCAGCTTCCTGAGTGTCCTGCAACTCACAGAGCAGAGAACTATCTCTGAAGGGGGGAAGGGCTCCTACACACAGGAATCTCTATAGCTCTCTTTACAGACTCACAATCAAAATTACAGCAAAAGAGGATAAAAAGATGCTAGAAAAAACACACATTACTGCAAAAAAAAAAAAAAAAAATTGCGACACAATCCCTTTAAGTGTGCATTTGCTGGACTCATGGGCAAGTAAATGAAAATGCTCCATGTAATTTCTTCACTTATCTACCTGGAAACTCCATTTCCTAATAGAAGCACATGCTTGTCGAACTACAGCAAGCTGTGCCCTATACGTAGGGAACTGACATCAGACAGTGACTATCCCTTACCCTCAATGTTACAAGCAAGCCATCAATAACATCAACATTATTCTAATGTAGGAGGCATAACAGATGGCAGAAAGCGAAAACAGAGATTGTGAAAAAATAGCACTTTCATTTGTAGCTAGAAACATTTTAGCTTCTAAGTGAAGCCTAATTATAGGGTAACACTGTGTCATGGGAGTCAAAATGTCTATGTACTCCTTTACTACATTTCATCTATCAGAAATGTCTTCCTAAAAGCCTACAATGCACAGGGGGAACTTTTCATTCTCTCCTGTAAAAGATGCACTTTGCTTGCTTAAAAATCTGTTCTTCCCTTGGCTCGATTTAAAACATGCTTCTAGGATTTTAATTAGTCATATTCCCGCATTGCTTCTGCAGGGCAATATTCTTTGGCTAATGGCTTCTCCAGAATGTTTAAACTGTATTTTTAGCACAAAAATGCACTGGTGTGTTTTTAAGAATTAGAGAACAAAATGATTGTAGTAATCATTCGAATACAAATTTTCTTCCTATTCCCAGGAAGTATATTGATTGACGTGAATGCATTTGCTCACCAATAAATTACACAGAAAAATGTTGTACCATAGCAGAGTATTCTAACAATTTGTGAATGCGTGGTCAAATAAACCAATATTACTGAGCGCTTATTAAAAAAGACTTATCTTTTTATTTAAGGTTGTTCTTGAAATAACTTTATCTCATAAAAGTCTTTGTGTGAGTAAAGTGTGCACAACTTAAGTGAACCTCAAAAAGAAATCAAATAGAGGCAGACATAGGGATAGTAGGTTGAATTTCACTAGTACTTTTAATTCAATATCTTGATAAAGAATAAAGGTGCAATCAAGACAAATGTCTATTTTCTTTCTTTCTGTACCTTGGGGGGGTTTTAGAATAGGGAAAATGTACATGAACACTTTAATCTCTTACAGATTCCTTTTGGTTTTGCATTTTTATGTTCATGTTCATTTTGACTCCTCACAAGAGCAGAAACTTTTTTATTCTTGTGTTGACATACCCGTTTTTTTCACAGGAAGAATTCAATTTAAGGTTGGCACCATTAGGCCACGTTCACACGGCTTATTTTGCCGCGGATTGGCGCCGTACTGCGCGCCGGATTTGCGCTTCAGTACGGCGCCAATCCGTCGGAGTCATTACGGTAATCCACTGCTCTCATAGAGAACAGTGGATTCCGACTCTCCTCCCCGCTCGGCGAATCCGCCGGGCGGGGAGAAAGTGACATGCACATTATCCAGGCGCAATACGCGCCGTGGATAATGCAAGTCTATGGGGCCGGGGAGCGGCGCCCCCCCCCGGCTCGGCCACGCCCCCGCCCCGCCCCTTATTCACGGCGGATTTGTGAGCCGGATTGCGCTCACAAATCCGTTGGAAATAAGCCGTGTGAACACGGCCTTATAGTTAATTAAAATGTACTAAAAAACCAAAAAACACATTTTTTTCAAGTTTAGGAGGTTGTTTTTTAAGGCATTTAATGGAAGGTGAAAATGGTATTATCATTATTATGTGGGCCAGCACAATTACATCAATGCATAACATAATCTTTTCCCCGCTCACCTGGTCTTTGTGTACGCAGACCTCTCTGGACCGGCAGAGTGTAAATAATGCTTGAAAAGCAATTTTTTCTCCAGAACCATATGGGTCATAGCAGACATGTTTCGGGCACAAGCAATCATTGGATAAGGCCTGGTGCCTGAAACATATCTACTATGACCCATGATGTAACTTTGACTACCTTAATGGGATGAAAATAAAGCAATAATTTTACTGTAAACATAGTGGTGCTGGAGAAAGAAATATCTTTAAGCACAATCACATCAATAAATCAATATAGTTTGCAGCTTTGATATATATATATATATATATATATATATATATATATAATAATATATATATATATATTATATATTATATATACACACAGTGGGTGCGGAAAGTATTCTATCTTTGCAGCCATTTGGTAAGATCCAAGAAGTTCATTTTTTGGCTCATTAATGTACACTTTTCACCCCATCTTGAAAGAGGAAAATCTGAAATGTAGATATTTTTGCAAATTTATTAAAAAAGAAAAACTGAGATATCACAATGTTCATAAGTATTCAGACCCTTTGCTGCGACACTCACATGCTGTCCATTTCCTTCTGATCCTCCTTGAGATGTTTATACTGCTTCATTGGAGTCCTGCTGTGTGAAATTAAATTGATTGGACTTGATTAGGAAAGGCATACACCTGTCTATTTAAGACCTCACAGCTCACAGTGCATGTCAGAGCACATGAGAATCATGAGGTCTAAGAAACTGCCCAAGGAGCTCAGAGACAGGATTGTGGCAAGGCACAGATCTGACCAAGGTAACAAAAGAATTTCTGCAGCACTCAAGGTACCTAATAGCACAGTGGACTCCATAATCCTAAAATGGAAGAAGTTTGGGATGACCACAACTCTTCCTCGACCTTGCCATCCAGCCAAACTAAGCAATTGTGGGAGAAGAGCCTTGATGAGAGAGGTAAAGAAGAACCCAGAGATCACGGTGGCTGAGCTCCAAAGATGCAGTAGGGAGAAGAGAGAAAGTTCCACAAAGTCAACTATCACTGCAGCCCTCCACCAGTCGGGGCTTTATGGCAGAGTGTGCTGACAGAAGCCTCTCCTCAGTGCAAGACATATGAAAGTCCACATACAGTTTGCAAAGAAAACACATGCATGACTCCAAGACTATGAGAAATAAGATTCTCTGGTCTGATGAGATGAAGATTGAACATTTTGGTGTTAATTCTAAGCAGTATGTGTGGAGAAAACCAGTCACTGCTCAGCACCTGCCCATACAATCCCAACAGTGAAGCATGGTGGTGGCAGCATCATGCTATGGGGATGTTTTCCAGCTGCAGGGACAGGACAAATGGTTGCAATTGAAGGAAAGACGAATGCGGCCAAGTACAGAAATATCCTGGATAAAAACCTTTTACAGAGTGCTCTGGACCTCAGACTGGGCCGAAGGTTCTTCTCCCAACAAGACAATGACCCTAAGCACACAACTAAAATAACTAAGCAGTGGTTTCAGAACAACTCTGTGACCATTCTTGACTGGCCCAGCCAGAGCCCTGACCTAAACCCAATTGAGCATCCCTGGAGAGACTTGAAAATGGCTGTCCACCAATGTTCACCATCCAACCTGAGGGAACTGGAGAGGATCTGTAAGAAAGAATGGCAGAGGATCCCCAAATCCACGTGTGAAAAACATGTTGCATCATTCCCAAGACTCATGGCTGTAGTAGCTCGAACGGGTGCTGCTACTCCATACTGAGCAAAGGGTCTGAATCCTTAAGACCATGTGCTATTGCAGGTTGTCTTGTTTAATAAATTTGCAAAAATATCTACATTTCTGTTTTTTTTCCCTTGAAGATGGGGTGCAGAGTGTACATTAATGAGCAAAAAAAATTAACTTTTTTGGATCTTACCAAATGGCTGCAATGAAACGAAGAGTGAACAATTCAAAGCGGTCTGCATACTTTCCGTTCCCACTGTGTGTTGATGCTTTGCATCTACATATATTGAGAGTGATAACTTCTTTATATTTCTGTTGACAGGGTACATTTCTGGCAGGCCAGGCTCTAGCTTTTATTGGTACCTTTTTAGGATGAGTATGACTATTTGACCAGCTGAACAAAAAAGCAGCAGTTCTGGTGCTTTTTTTTAACACCTTTTAACTTGTAGGAAATTATAAAGCTGCAAAGTAGGTGAGGAATTCCTTTAAAGGAAACCTGTCACATTGAACATGCTATCAGATCTGCTGGTAGCATGGTATAGAGCATAAAGAGCTGAGCAGATTGATATATAGTTTTGTTGCAATAGTACAGTTTTCAGTACAAATTGTTTATTCTGAATAATGAAGTCCAGAAAGAGGTGTTATCACTGATTGATAGCCTTCTATGTATGAGTGTGCATACCTGCCAATCACCGATGGGACCGCCAACTGGACTCTTTAACCTAAAATAAGCAGTAGGTTAAATGAATAAACTCCAAAACTCAATCTTTTACTGCAGAACTATATTTCAAACTGATCAGCTCCACCTGGTCTATAACATGCTGCCAGTAGATCAGATAGTATGCTCAGTGTGATAAGTGACTTTAAATAACTGCAGGCAGCCTGTGATTGGCAAGGAAGCAGATAGGTTGAGTGCATTGGCCCTCTAAATCATTTATGCCCTATATAAAAGTCAGAGCGCGATGGGGAGGCAGCGGCAAATAAGTAAGCACCCATGCAGATGGCCATGGGAACAAGCGGGTCGTTACATACATGCAACAATGTAAGGTGTATGAACCTTGTAAAGCAACACAGGGATTTCTTCTCTGTATTACTCAATGTGATGCATCATGGGGCCTTTGTGAAGCACTATATTCTTTGTGATACAGAGTGTGATTTAGCATGCTATGATATGTTTCCTTACGATTCGATTGGAACCCATAAGAAAAAAACAATTTCCATGTGCCTTTATGATGCAGGCATTGTACAGTGAGGTTCTGGAGATAATGAAACCCTGTTCAGACAGAGAAAAGTCTAACATCATTAAAAGGGTTGTCCACTTCATTTAAAACCAAAATACCAATGTACTGCTGCTCAAAAAACATAATGATAAAAAGAAAAAACATTCTCACCTTCCTCCTCAGGCTCTGCGACATCTCTCCCCAGTCTTCTGGACAAATGGGACATCACCTCTGCAGCCACTGATTGGCTATCAGCGATCATGCCACTACTTAACCATTTAGTAGTGAGCAAACTGAACAGTGATGTTAAGCAGTGCCACATGATCGCTGAAAGCCAATAAGTAGCTGCAGAGGTGAGATCCCATTTGTCCAGAAGACTGGAAGAAAACAAAAGTTAGGCAGCAGCACTTCATTATTTCAGTTTTTAAATAAAATAGACAACTCCTTTAAATATTTTCTTCCCTGTTTGCGGCCTCTCTGGAGTTACTAAAGGATATCCACTGGTTGGTCATTATTGTTTTGCCAGCAAGTTCCCTATAAACTGCTGCAGGAAAAATTAAAACTAGGCTGTGCTTGGTCACTTTAAATAACAAAGTCGATTTTTCTTTTAGACAATTTTGATAAATGACGTCCAATGAACTAATCTATAACTTAGCCAAAAGCAAGTTATGTATGTATATTCAATATTTTAACAGAATTCTGAAGATGATCTATAGGGATGCAAAGCATATTGCACAGTTTAGCAATGCCTTCATGTTTCCACACAACCAAAGAGGTCAGTTTTGAATTTATTACTTTAAAGTCATATTTTTCAGCTGCATAGCACTGAGTTTGATAAGGAAGCTGTAGAGTTTATATATTATTCATGCTATCTAAAAACCCTGAGGCTGGACCCCTGTGGGGTCTCTCCAGTAATTGGTCTCCTGATGCTGATATGCTCAGCTCTAAAAGTCCTTAAAACATTATGAGATCTCTATTCCATTTGCTCCAAGCACTGAAAATCTTTTAAAGTAGAGCAGTGGCCTGTTTAGCTCACATCATTTTATATATTCAGCTTCAGCCATATATTGCATAGTGAATTCCCTTTAATTTTTATGAAGTATTCAGAATGTGAAGACTTCTTACAGTTTTATGTTCAGCTGGAAGCTATGGTGTAGCTTATGTAACACAGTTAATTTAAAAAAGCCTCTGCAAAATCCGTTTAGTTAAATTGGTTCTACCCATGGACACTAGCAGCAAACAAATTAGGCAAATACAGTAATGAGAGCTGCAGTCCTGGTGTGACTGACTCACTAAACTTGTAGTTCTAAGGCTGAAGCTGTACTGACTGCTGTAGTGTAGTTGTGTTAGGTGGCCGGTACCGTCTTAGTTGGCTAATAGCATGCAATATTGACACACGGGTAGAATAATGCTTCAAAGCAGTGCATAATGTGTTCTGATGTGCTTAGCTGTAAGTTGCTCAAATGTAAGCAAATAAAGATAACACATATACTATTTGTTAGTGGGTGTTCAACATACAATATTAATTGTCAACCCAAGTGCATTTTTTGCATAGTAGACCACACATTTGGAGGCTTCTCAAAAACAGTATCCAAATGCAAGCTATGTCAAACACAGTCAAAAGTATGCACCTTTGACCACAAGTTTCTAACATTGTACTCAATAAATACGTAAAGCTATGCATTTGGATACTGTTTAGTACCACATATACGTTTAATTTATTGACAAAGTGCCATGTGAACCAAGCCTAAGGTGTGTCCTATAATTAGTATCACTGGTGTCTTCAATCTTGTAATAAGTCAGTCAACCTATAACGTAGTCGCTATGCTGTTTGGTATAACATTATGTGCCACACTAAACATGGGTCAAACAAAGCTAAGGAGAGAGGTTTTATTGGTGCCATATTAATGTATATATTACATTTTTATCAAATTTTAGGAGAACTAAAGTGACTAAAATGCAATTCTGTTTTTAACTTTTTGTTACAGCATACACAATTCAGGATAAGTTAAATTATATCTTTATAAAGATAAATTTGAATATGGGGATGTTTTGAACATTTCATATTTTATATTGTTTTTAATTTTTTTTTTGCTCAATTTTTCAGTTTCCCTAATTTATTGCAGTATAGTGTATAACAACTGTTTCATATTACTCTGCCTGAGAATAATAGGTGCAATAAGTTTGCAAGCATAGAGACCTGTATTGGCTCCCAGCTGCCATGTTTTACAAACAGAAACCCTGGTTTTAAACCAAGATGCTACGGTTAATCTGACCATGGTATTAGTAGTTAAACAGCTGGACTTTAACTTACTTATGGTCCTGCATGCTGACAGCAGGTGCCGTTTGTAACTAGAGTAACAGTTAACAGTGGCTGTGCAGGCTCCATACTTCTGTACAAAGATTATGACGTACATGTGCATCAAATGTCAAGAACAGATACATGACAATAAACAAATACAATCAGTATCATCTGAGTAAATGGTGTGAGGGAATGAGGACCCTGCCAGCAAGGGCTTAAAATCTGCAAAGCAGGGAAAATGAGACAAAAAGGTAAATCTAAACTGGAATAAAGTATGGAAATTTTCATAAACAATCTCACAACTATCTCACAAGAAAAAAAGGAACCAGAAGAACTCTCAGATGAGATTGCCTGAAATAAGGCAAGAAAGATGAAATAAACAAATAAATAAATAAATAACATTTATAAAATATAGAGAGACATAAGCCCAGATGTTAAAGAAGATTATGAAAATTCTTCATAAAAAACTTATTTCTTTTTATAGGTTTTCCAATAAAATTAGATATTTAAAGTGTGTTGGCACAAATAGCCTCTAACAGTTTGCAAAAAATTCATATATATTTCCATTCTCTAAGTCTATGTGAGAGAATATAATCCCTATCATGATAGTTTGCAACTGTGTTACCTCAGTAGTACATTAGTTAATCTTTCGGGAGTTCTTTCCCTCAATTACTACATAATGAAAGCCTATGAACACTTGAAATGTTGACTTTAGCTAAAGTTATCTAAAATAATACATTAGGTACAAACATTTTTCCAAAAAACCTGGGGAACCCCTTTAAAATTTTTATTTACAGCGGTCGGGTATGACATCAATGAACAATCCAACACAATTCAGAAAAGCAAAAACACCAACAAGAACAGCTGTTTACTGGCCTTCACCACATCAAGTATTGATTTATTCAGAATGCTACTTGAGGATGTTTTTTAGGGTTGACATCAGTAATAGATTAAAAAAGACAAATTTGAGTCAAACTTAAAAAATTTTCTTGGAAAATCCACCCCCCAAAAACTACTGAATAATCATTTTTTAAAATTTTTTTAACCCAAATTTTTAAACTCCTGGATATTCAAACACGTGTTTTTCTTTCAAAAAACCAAAAACAAAGGGTGGACTAAATTTTGACTTTTAAAACCAAATTAACTAGAGTTGGGGGAAAATTTTCTAAAAATTCGATTCAATCACTTGCCCTTTTTTCCCGGGACAAAAATAAATTCGGTCCGAATTATTTTTGGGAAACGAATCGGGGTTTTAAAAAGCAGCTTTTCCGGGCTGCAAAAGTGCCGCAGGGTGCTGTAGAACACTGTGCCATGTTAAATATGAAAGAGGACCCTTGGGTTTTGGTCTTCTTTAAAAAGTTTGTTTTAGTTTTTGAAAACGCAGATGACTGCCGCCCGCTTTTAGAATGCTTCACTATAAAATTCCCGGGTTTTTTAAGAGGGAAAAATGCCAAAAAACTCAAGGGGGAATGTACCTGATAAAGTCATGCCAGGAAAGTTTGGAAAAAAACAAGCTGGAGCTAAAGTGGAAAAATTTAGGACGGGAGTGGGGAGGTGACGGGGGCAGCCACAGAGCATGAGGCAGGCGGGCAAAATTTGACTTTCTGGGGGTGGAAAAAACGGAGGAAGCCAAAAAAAGGCACAATGACTGAGGCGGGGGTTTCACGGTGGCAGCAGCTTTGGGGTCGGGCCCAGTGGCACAATAAACACAGTGGGGGGACACGGCAGCACCCAACACCCGCAGCAGGGAGGTCGAAATGGCACAATAAACACAGTGGGGGGGACACGGCGCAGCCAAAAAAACACAGCATGAGGGTCAGCAGTGGCACAATGACATTCGGGAGGGGGGGCAAAACAGGAGGAAGCCCAGAAGGGGTTTCAATGACTGAGAAGGGGAGGTCACGGCGGCAGAAGCATGAGGTTGGGCATGGCAAAATTTGACATTCTGGAGGGGGAAAAAAAAGGGGAATTTGGGCCACAGAGGGGTCAAAATGACTGAGAGTGGGGGTCACAACAGCACAGTATGAGGTCGGGCAGTGGCACAATGACATTCTGGGGGTGGAAAAACAGGAGGAAGCCACAGAATGGCACATTGATTGAAAAATGGAGGTACGCCGGCAAAAGGGATGAGGTTGGGGAAAGGGAAAACAATAAACTTTCTGGAGGGGGGAAAAAACAGGACTGGGCCCACGGGAGGGGCACAATGACTGAGATGGGGGTCAAAAACAGCAGCGTATGAGGGGGGCCAGGGGCCACAATGCCTTTCTGGAGGTGGAAAAAACAGGGGGAAAACCCCACAAAATGGCACCTGACTGGGGAGCGGAGGTCACGGGGGGCAGCAGAAATTTTGGAGGTCGGGGCCATTTGGCACAATGCCCACGTTTGGAGGACACGGAAGCAGCCACGCAGCAGCAGGGGAAACGAAAGTGGCAAAAATGACTTTTCCTGGGGTGGCAAAACAGTATTGGGGCCCACAGAGTGGCACAATCACACAGTGTAGAGGTCATAACAGAAAGAAAGTACGAGGTCAGGCAGTGGCACAATAAACATTCTGGGGCCCCCAAAACAGGGGGGAAAGCCACAGGGGTGGCACAAGACTGGTGGCGGAGGTACGGCGGACACCCCAATGAGGTCAGGCAGTGGCACAATGACAAAATTTGTGGAGGACATGGCGGGCGCCCAGACGGGCATGGGTCGGGCGTGGCACAATGAAAAAATTCTGGAGGGGGGGAAAAAAAAATTTAGTAGGCCACAGAGTCCCCACAATGACAGGGGATTTGAGGTGACGGCGGGCAGGAAAAAACAGCATGAGGCCCAAGATTTGGCCAAATGCACAGTGGGGTTTTCCCGGGCAACAAAACAGCAGAGAAAGCATGAGGTAAATAGATTTGCACAATGACAGAGTGTGGGGTGGGGGGCAATACCCGTCCCTGGTAAAGATGGGGGGTAGAAAGATGGAGAAACTGGCACCAGATGTGGGGCATCAGGCGGGTGGCGGCACAGAATAGTGGCTGGGAAAAGGTTAGTTTGAACCCAAACTGACGCCTAAGTCTTTGGGGTGTGTGGAAATCCTGGCCGATCCACCCTGATTCATTTTGAAAAAGGGGTCAGTCTTTCCCACTTTTCCCGTGGACTCGGGTTCTTCTTGGGGAAACGATGGCCCCCCCCGGGCACTGAACCCCCGCTCTGGCCACACTACTGGCCGGCGGGAAGGCTTCCCCACTGCAAACTCTGCAAGTTGCGGAAAACACATCCATTTTGGTTTGCCCAGTAGCCCAGCGGATCTTAAAATGAGGGGGAAATGTGCTGTCCAAGTAGGACAAAACCCTTTTGGTTCAAGGGACTCCTCCAGTCCTTCCCCTTCTGCTGCTGGCAAACTGCCCCCCTTTCACTAGTGGGGAAAGGAAGCGGGCTCATAAAGTGACTCCAGATTTTAGGTTACTACTGATGGATGGGTTTACTGCCCCTCCCCCCCCCCCCCCCCTTCCCCCCCAAAACCCCGGCCGCAGCAGTAGTACGTGAGCGCTGGGGAAAACCCCCCCGGTCAGCCCCTGTAGGGGAGGACGTGCCGCACATAGGCAGGGGTTTTTCCCTATAGAAATTTGGTTTGTCCTCCCTTAAATTGCGGGGAAAAAGGCCCCCATTTTGGACCGGTAGCGAGGGCCCAATGGGGGTGGAGAGCCAGAAGTCCCCCTCTCCCGGATGTGACTTTGGGCTGTCACTAGCCAGGCAAAAAAGCATGCTGTGGGCCATCTGTAAAAATGCCCTTTCAAAGGGGCTCCCGGGCCTCCTTTCCCAAACTTATACTCCCAAGGGTGTTTGGGGGTCTCTGCCTCCCCTTCCCTCATCCCCAAACCCACCTCCTCCACCCTTGAAACCTTTCTCCCCCTTTCTCTTGTCCCCTTTTTAGAAAATCCACTCATTTCCCGGGAACAATGTTTTTCTGCCCCAAAAAATGTCCTCCCCCTCCTCCCCCTTTCAGTCCCCACGGGACTCATGTGGCCACGAGATTTTGGGTCCCCACTTTCCCCCCATTTCCCCTGCCCAGACGTTTTTTCCCAAGCTTCTGTTCCAGGCATAAAAGCAGTGGAATGACGTTATTCATCCCGTAGCCCCTGGAAAATGAAAAAATACTTTCCCCCCTCGAATGGCCTCAACAAATGGCAGGTGCCCACGCATGACCCTGCCACTGGCTGACATAAAAGTTACACGGGGAGTACTTCTGTCTGCCTGGATCATCAAAAAAAGGTTATGGCCTTTCTCGTTTTATTTCAGTCGGTCCAAACATGGGGCAGGCTGGAATTCCAAACGGGTGGAAACATTTCATTTCAAGTGTGTTTGGGGGGGGCCGTTCTGGCCCCTGCCCCAAAAAGAGGGGGGGGTGTTCCTGGGTTTGGGACAATGGATAAAGTGCATGGGACGTTTTCCCGGCCAAATTTCCCAAAACTGTGAAGATCGGTGGGGAAAACTTTTAGGAACCTTTTTACAACCAGATTTTAACCCCTTTCGCCATGCAGGGGGCATGGCCATCCCCCCCTCGGGGCAGCGCGGAAACCAAGTTCCTCCCCTTGTGTCACCAAAGGTTCCCATTTTTTCAGTTTTGGGGCGGAGAAAACCACACATCGAAATTTTTTGCTGCATGGCGGAGCAGTTCCCCCCTGTGTGATTGTTCGCTGAGGGAAGCCAGGTGTAGAAATGCTGACACCGGGGTGCCCTACCATGGGTATGATGGAGCCCAAATACTTGTTTGGGGGCCCGAGATGGGGGTGTGGTGGAGGGGGGAGGGGGGGCGGACCTTGGCGCAGGTGGCAGCAGTTTGACCCAAAGTGGAGGAGAAAAACGGGTCTCCGTCCAAATTTTTGGTGTGCTGGGGAGGAAGCACATTCCCCCGTGGGCCTTAAAGGACATGTACTGCCCCGAAAACCCTAGTTACAGCTCCAGGGCCTTCCGCGCTTTCCGGGGCCCTTTGGGAAAAAAACCGATAAGCTTAAGGACTGGCCCCCCTTCTTTCTAAAATATTTATGAAGTGTTTGGGACTTTCCTTTTTGGGAAAAGAAATTATGGCTTGGGAACTCTCCCTCTCGGGTCGGCAACAAACCATTAGTTCCTGAATTGGGGCAGAGTCCACTATTTTTGGGAAAAAAGGGACTGCAAATACCAACAACTTTGGGCAGGAGCACGGTCAGCTGCTGCACCTTAGGATGGTTGGGCGAAAATGTTGTCTCTTTGCAACGCCCCCGCTGAACGATGCTGGCGCCCCTGAGTGGAGGAGCAGGGGCATCTTTGGGCCCCGGGGAATTTATTCAAAGAGAAAAAAACTCCCTTCGCAGAGGTTTGGAGGGCCCTTTTTGGGGGGCAATTTGGGAAAGCGTGCCACTGGGCGCTGCTGCCCGCTGCTGGGTTTCTGCGGGGGCAGGGTGGGCCACCACATCTGAGCCAAAGTTTCTCCCCGGGGCCCCCGGGGTGGGGACCTGCATGTTTGGGCGCAGGGGGGTTGGGGCCAACGTTAGCTCCCCCGGCCACCCCTTCACTTTCTGCCCCAGATTCTACCATATACCCCCAATTTTGGCTCCTCCGGTTTTCTTAGCAAAAAACTGCCACAACCCCCCGAGTATCCGTTTTTTTACCGCCCAAAGGGTCCGCACTGAGGGGACTACCCCTTCCCCCCCGGGAGCCTCGCTGAGCCCCCTTTACCCTACTTTCTTGGACCCGCCCAAGGGGGGTTTTTTTCCCGTGGCCGCTTTGGGTCCCCACCTTTACACCCGCTGCTATCCCCGCTGACTCCCCCCGGGCCAAACGACCCACTTGCTGGCTGCGCTGCTGCCTGAAGCGAAGCGGGCGCCCTCTTCTCCCCCCGGGTATGAAAACCCCTTTCCTCTTTCCCCGCTCCCCAAATGCCCGGGCGGTACATCAAACAAACTATTTGTTTTTCAACGTCACAAAATGAAACCCTCCATGCCACTCTCCACATCTATACTTTTTCCCCACTAAAAACAAGAAGCAGGGGGGTAATTTTTCCCCCTTTCTTCCTGCCAAGTGCTGCTGGGTGCCCTCCTCAATTGTTTTATCCTCGCTTTATAGTGGCGCTGAGCCCCGACAACATAGTAAATCTCTGGTGAGGGACCGGGTGGGACAGAGGCGGGCTGGGGGGAAAGGGAGGGCCCCCTGACCCGCTCCCCGGGGCCCTTTCCAACCAAGGGTTTGGGGCCCGGGGGTTCCCACCGACTCTTTGGGGGGGGTTTTCAGATGTCATCTGGAGGAAGAGGATGACCTAGTCCAAAACCAAACAAAACCCTTGGGTTGTGAAAAACACAACCCGGGCCGCAATAAAAGCGGCAGATGTTTCCCCACCGAGTTTGGACCCACCCCGCTGCAACGTCCCCCTTTTCTTGTGCTGCGACCCGGGGCCCGTTTCCAGGAATGTTTTTTTTCCACTGCCACTCGCAGGTGGGAAACCTGCCCCTCTTTTTCTGACCTACTGTTTGTTTTTAAAATGTAAGACACTGTTTGATGATGATATCTGTATAGAAAAATTTTAAAAAACCCTGTTTTTTTAAATCCCAAAAAACCCCGTAACAAGGGTTGGGTAACCCCTTTGGGTATAAATTTCGCTCCACAAATTTGGGCCCGGAAAAAAATTTTTCTTGTATGTTCATTTAAAAACACTGTGTGTTTTTTTAAATGTAAAAGCCCCAAACAGGTTAAATTAAAAACCCTTTGGCATGAATTTGGGTACAGGAAAAATTTTTTATATTTTGGCGTTGAAAAAGACGGTTTTTTTTTTTGTCAGCACACCAGCAAAAAAAACGCTTAATTAAAACCCCCGGGTGTAAATTTCGCCAAAAAAATTAGAGCCGCCAAAATTGTAGCTTTGTAGCATGTTACAGTTGGGGTGTTTTCTAAAGCCCCACAACAAGAAAATACGTTGTAATTTAAACCCTTTTGGGTTGTTTAATTTGGCTACAAAGGAAAAATGTATATATTTTGGGGGTTTAAAAAAAACGGGGTTTTTTGGGGTCACACCCAGCAAAACAAAAGCCCTTTAAATTTAAACCCCGGTTTTAAATTGCCCAAAGAATTGAGCCCCAAAAATAGTACTTGTTGCGGGGGACAATTGGTGTTTTCTACGCCACACAACAAGAGATTTCAGTTTGTAATTAAAAAAAACCCTTTTTTTGTGAATTAGGCTACAGGAAAAAATTTTAAAAATATTTTGGCGTTGAAAAAAGGGCGTTTTTTTTTGGGGGGGCAAACACACCCGCAAAAAAACGCTTAAAATTTAACCCCCCGGGTTTTAAATTTTCGCAATAGAATTGACAAACCCCAAAAAAGAAGGGGGTATTTTGTATGGGAAAAAAAACCCGGTTTTTTTAAAGAAAAACAACAGAACGGCTTAGATCCCACTTGGATATTTTAATTTATATGCAGCTGCAGTGGAGCACACTGGATTTCAAAACCAACCCCCAAAAAAATTTGAAATAGAACATTAAGAGAAAAGTCTCTGAGGGCAAGCTGAGACACCCCCCAGGAAACGCTATATAAAAATCAAATTTTTCAAATAAGAAACTATCAGCCGCGCAGCACCTTCCCTGATCAGTACGGGGGGAGCGGTATGAGCCCCACGTCGCCCCGGACTTATATAGTGCGGTGATGTCAAAAGGGAAACCCGCCGGGCTCTGATTGGCTTCACCTCTGCACTTTTTCATGGGAGGGTATGCCCCTTTTTCCCCAAGGGGCTTTGCCCCATGTAGGGGCCATGTGCTTTGCAGCCATTTTTATCAATCAAAACCAAATTCGTTCCCCCCGAAATACCCCACAGTTTTAAAATTCGTTCTGAAACCCCAAGGGTTTTTTGAAATTCTAAATGAATTCCATTAGTTAAATCAAATTTGCCCATCTTACATTAAAACATAAAAGTTTAAAAATTTTTTTTGCACCAATTAGCAAAAACTATTTTATCTTAATACCATAAGGTAGTTGGCCTTGTTAATGCTCTTTTAGAATTTAAAAAAGCATCATGTTAAAATTTATTAACACCATGAATCTATGTGAATATGTGTATTTTCTGGTTTTGGGGAAAAATGAGATTTTTAAGAACATTTGGAAAAATTTTATTTGGGGAGGTGTTGTTCCCTAGCAAAAAATAAAAAATTTACCCAGTCTCTTCTGTATGATGCCTATACACCAGGGTTAATGATAAAACTCTGATAGTACTGATCAGACCTGTCAAATGGGGAAAACAAATTTAAGAAATTTAAAATGATAGTATTGATGGGGAAAAAAATAAGTTCTTTCTATCTCAAGAGCAATGGTAAAAATATATTAGGAAATGGATTATTAAAAAACTGATTTTATATAGAATTATAAACATAAATGCTCATTTTTCTAGTTACAATAGTGTGTTTGATATCAAATATTATCAAAAGATAACAGGAAAAATGTTCAGCTGCAAAAAGTGTTGCAGGTTAATGCAAGATCCCTAAGAGTATGTTCACACAGCATAATTTCGGTGCGCATTTCGCCGCGTATTTGTGCTCTAATACGGGCAAGATGCGCGCCCAAATTACGGTAATCCATAGTTCTCTACGAGAACTATGGATTATGCCTTCTCTCCCCACTCATACAATACGATCGTTTTGTACACCCAGGGAGATAAGTGACATGTCAATTACTGCGCGTATTCGCTGTGAGTAGTGAATGTCAATGAGGCCGGCGGGCTGTTGCCCCCCAGCGCCGCGGGTGCACGTGCGTATTAGCGTGAGCTCCTGAAAGACAAGATGTATTGCGGCGCGTACTCTACGTGCTGCAATACATCGTGTGAACATAGTCTAAGGGTGCTTTCACACGGTGCGTTTTTGGGTGCGGTTTTTTGTATGTTTTGATGTGGGGGTTTTTTCTGCAGAAATACACAGCATTAATTGCACCAAAAACTGCATCTTGTGAAAGCACCCTAATTGTCACAATATAAATGCAACAACATTGTTTGAAATCTCTGAAGGGGCATCTATCTTGGTTAAAATGACTGACCTCAGTAGGATCAGCACTTCCTAAAGTTTCTTCATTCCTGTACTAATGTATTTTCCTGCATGTCACTGATTTAGTGTCTGTGTCCAGTTTGTAGATCTTGCTTTGATAGTCAAACTTTGACATGCATCCTTCTCTATGGTGGACACTCAACAACAGAAAAGACAAAAGCAGGAAGCAGCGGCACAGTCAGAGCCGGAAAAAGTCATTTTTGGTGTCCAAGGCAATCGCGACCAGCTTGCTCACGACAGAAAAATTCAGATCCTCGTCCCTAACATGACACATACAGCCTGAGCCCTCCTCAGCTAGGTGTAATTGAGGAAAAAACACAATTATACCAGCACAACAGTGCCGTTACTAGGGTCTATTAGGATGTATTAATATAAAATAATATATTGTATATATAAAAATACATACAAATAGCTATAAAGACAATTTCCAGTTATGACGTCTCTAAATAATACAGTTGCCACATTATACCGCTATATAAGCAGCAAATATTATCACTGTACTGTTACTACAAAAAACAGTATACCAAGACCAATATTACCAGTGATACCGCTATACAAAGACCAAATAAAACTACCACATCATGACCGCATATCATCACCACATAGTGACATTACAATTTCTCCTGGTCCCTCGCCATCCCTGCAGAATTTAACACACAAATATCTTAGAGATCTCACTTTTTCAGCACCTCCCTACCTGTTCCCAACCTCTGTATAAATTTAGCATGGGCTGATAGGTGGAGGTGAGGAGTTATGATAGGTAGAGATTGTATTTTACATTGGATCTCAGCCACAAAACATAATTTTAGGTGAAGGGGAAGGATAGAGGGTAAAGACCACAGCTTATGGGTGGAGACAGAGAACCAATTGGCTTGCAACCCCCAGGATATTATAGTGTGGCCTGAACTCCGTCCCCTGCACCACCAGAAGATCAGACTCAGCCACAACCTTCAAGAGGTCCAGGGATAGAGTTTAGTACTGTCATGTTTTTTGTAGTGTTTCTATTTTTCCTGTAAGTTCCCTCCATTAGACTACATTGGATTCATTGTCAGACTATGTCATTACTTTAATAATTTAGTCAATGATGGCTGGTGTTGGGGGTTGTTTATTTAAGTGGTATTTTTTCAGTTGTGTCTGTGTTATTTTTTTAGCATTTTTATCCAGTGTCAATAATGAAGGTGTCTGACAGATGCTTCTCCATTACTATCACTTTCCAAAAGAAAAACCTATTAAAAAAAAACAGAAACACTACATAGTATATAACAAGCTGGATAGGCTATCCAGCAGCCAGGAAAGCTGTGTGATACCCCCTTCCTCACAGCAACCTTCTTTCCTATTGTGGAGTGTTACCCACAGGCGTTGTCATGGCAACCAGTACACAGTACTAATACTGTGCACTGGTCTGCCTTGTCAAAACTGTTCAGCTATTATAAAAGGAGACACTATGTATCATCCTACTAAAGGATACCCTATACGCATTAGAGGGTTTTACACTTGTAATACCACTCATGTAATATACATATTAAAATGCCCTTGTGGCAAAATCTATGTGGGACAGACTACCAGGCAAGCACGTATAAGGATTAACGAACACAAGTCACATATCCGTTTGTATCACACTAAAATTGCACAGGGCATGCAAACTGACTCAATAATAACAAAAAAACAATATGGTGAGACAACTATAGCCAAGCATTTTTTTGAGTGTAATCATAATGTGAGTGATCTCAGATGGCTCATTATTGAACACATTGAGCCGCATGACAACATTAACATTAAAAAACGTTTGCTTCAGAGAGAGGTATATTGGATTAATAGGCTAGAAGCGCTTAGTCCAATAGGACTAAATGAAGAATGTAGATGGAGCGCTTTTCTATAATTAAAGAGTTTTTAAGTTTTACCTTTCACAGGATTAGTTACAATAGGACGCATAGCACAGTGCTATATAATTGGTAGTATATGGTAATACATATTAAGCTAACCCATAACAAGTAGACACAAAAGGGTTAATGCGAATGAGATGATAGGTATTTAGCCTCACCCGTACCTATTGTAGGCGAGCTTGACAAAGGGGGAGGTCCCCGAAACGTCGCGCAGGCGCAGAGCCTACCATTCCTGCTTACTGAAGTGCGAGTGTAATCCCCAGAGAGAAACGGGAAGATCCACAAGGAGGATTAGCGGCTCTGCTGACAAGCATTTCCACACTGAGCAGCATACCGTGAGTTTTGCCATTATACCCGCCCGAAGGAGATTAGAAGTGCTTCGCTCCAGGGATAGCTATTAGGGTTGGCTATATCTCTATGTATACGGTATTGAGCTCTCTGTCATAAGGATATTTTTCTGCCAAACAGCTATGAAATGAAAACCGTGTTGATGTTCTAAATGTATGCAGAGTTAATACAGTAAAAATTTTTTTGCAAAAGTTCACATGCGTTTCGTATCCTGACTCTTGGTGACTTTGATATATTGCGGGCTGGACATCCCGCTCAGGATAATAGTGTCATAGACAGACGTTATATAATAGCTGGATCCATATATTTGCAGTGGCTTTGTAAATGCGACATGGCCCCACCAAAATCTGCCTTCCAAAAGCCAAATAGCGCTCCCTCCCTTATACCCCCTGCCATGCGCCCTAAACAGCAGTTTACACCCACATGTAGGGTATTGCCGAACTTGGAAGAAATTACGTAGCAAGGTTTTGGGTGCTTTTTTACCAGGATTCCTTGTAAAAATTAAACATTTTCAGCTAAAATTGCAGATTATTGGAAAAAAATGTTTTTTTTTTAATTTTCACAGCCTAACGCTAAAATTTTTTGTGACACACCTGTGGGGTCGATATGCTCACTACACCCCTGGATATATTCCGTAAGGGGTGTAGTCTCCAATATGGGGTATTTTTAGGGGAGTTTATTAAGTTTTAGCACCTTAGGGTGTCCGCAAACCTAAAAATGGCCCCTAAATAAAATGGTAATGAAAATGAGGCCCAGAGTCCAGTAGGTGCTCCTCCTATTTGGGGTTGTGGTTGAGCCAAATAGTGCACTAGGGCCACATATGGGATATCTCTGAAAACGGCAGAATCTGGGGAATCAATATTAATTTGTATTTCCCTGATCACAGTTACCGTATTCTTGTGAACAATGTATAAAAATTGAAAATCTGCAAAAAAAGTGAAATTTTTAAATATCACTTCCACTTTGCTTTAATTCCTGTGAAACACCTAATGGGTTAATAAACTTTCCTAAATGCGGTTTTGAATACTTTAAGGGGCGTTAGTTTCTTAGATGAGGTCATTTTATGGGGGTATCTAAACATACAGGTCAATCAAAGTCACGTTAGAACTGGACTGGTCCCTAAAAAAATTTATGTTGCAAACTTTGTTGAAAATGTGAAAATACTACTAAATTCTAAGCCCCTAATGTCGTTAAAAAAAAAGACAATTAAAACAATGATGCCAATACTACAGCAGGACATATGGTAGATGCTAGTTATAAACTATTTTGAGTGGAATAACTGTTTACATGCAGAAATATTTTTGGAAGTTTAAAATGGTAAATTTTTCAAATTTTTCACGATTTTTTGATATTTTTCACAAATAAACAAGCATTTTTTGGACCAAAATTTCTTACTATCTTAAAGCACAATGTGTCGCGAGAAAACAGTCTCTGAATCACATGGATAGGTTAAAGTGTCAAAAAGTTTTTCTTACATAAAGTGACACATGACAGATTTCAAAAATGGGGCTCTGTCAGAGAGGCCAAAACTGGCTCCGGCAGTAAGGGGTTAATTCTTACTTTCTGTGCAAAGACCTATATGATCTAATGATTACGTGATCCAATTCTAGGCTGCCTACTTCGGCAAAATCTGTCTTATTCCACTATTCTCCACCTAAAAAGTAAAACAAATACACCAGAAATGTGATTTTAGCCAATAGTCCTGTTATTAACATGCATTTTATCAATAGTGCTGTTAGAATATGTCCATGTTCTATTCCACACTGGCTCAATGGAACTTGTAAAAAAAATTCGGTTCAGGACTAGTGTTCATCAAATTGTACTAGAAAAAGTAAGTTCTAGTAGATCTTCTCGAATTTTTGGAACTCAAACCGAACCGAACATTTTACTGTTCTTTCGAGTAAAGTTCTAATTCTCGTTCTTGTAAATTTAAAGGGCCAGCGTCTCGGTAATTGGTTAATTGTCGGGCGCTTCCCCTATTTATGGGTTCACTCCACAATCAGTCCCTGCCGGATCTATGTTGCCTCGTGCCTTAGAGAAAGCGTTTCTGAAGTGTATTCCTGCCTTACCGTGTACTAGACCTCTTGCTACGTTTCTCGACTCCGAACCTGTGCCGCCTGCCATGACCTTCCTGCCCATCCACGACCACGAACCTCTGCCGCCTGCCCTGACCTTCCTGCCCGTCCACAACCACGCACCTCTGCCACCAGCCCTGACCTTACTGCCTGCCTACGACTACGATTCTTGGTTTACGACTCTGCACCTGGCCGCACCTCGGCCGCAATCGCAAGCAAGTCATGTCAGGGGTAGCGACCTGGTAGCCTCACGCCGCAGCAAGTCCATCCCGCTTTGCAGCGGGCTCTGGTGAATACCGGGGGCTACTTAGACTCCGCTCCCTGGCTTAACTATAATTGCTTGCGGTGGTCCAGCGGATCCACTACCCAGCCGTTACATTCTAGTTTGACACGCCATTTTCAGTTTTGTTTTCAGAGGCTTTTTGCACTTTTGTCGGCCATCCAATCACCTTTCTGCACTTTTGGTGGCCATCCAATCAGTGTAGAGCACAGAGAAGTGTCAAAAACATCATCACTGAGGTGTAGGGCTCTCATTGACTGCTAAAATCACATGACCATGTTATGTATATTTCACAGTATTGCCTTGTGATTGCCAATTTCAGCTCCCTCTCTGTACTATACAGACTGCTTTTAGTTAGATAGCATTTTCCTCTCCATAGACATCAATAGTTAGGGAGTTTAGTATTGCTGACTGCATCTTTCCCACACCCAGAAGATGTTATGTGGTGACATTTTCAGGCTCACATGACACCTATACATAGATTTATATTATACAGAGTGCTTGGATTTGCTAAATCATACTCAGTGCGCACAATTGTATAACATACCATCTCCAAATCACAAATGTGTCAAAGGGGCTTTTGGGCCCCCTCAGGATGCAGGACCCCGTAGAAGCTGCTACCGCTGCACCTCCTGTAGCTACGCCCTTGCTTGCAAGCTGTACTCATCTTTTTAGTTAGCCACTGAAAGGAAGTATTTTAGTCTCTCAATTTTTTTCTGTCACTCTTAGAGCCAAATTTTCTTCATTGAGTTCTTCCACGCATCCAGTTTACTGTTATGGATGGTAATCCAGCTTCTCCTCACCTGTATAGGTATAAAAATTAAACAAAAGATCTTCTCCCATAGGCTTTTATGGGGTCCGAAGTTTGAGTTCGAATAGAACTTTGAACCAAACTCACAAAAGTTTGAGGTTCTAATCAAACTAGAACTTTTTACTGTTTGCTCAACACTATTCAGGACATTACAAACTCACATTTTTATAACTCCTTAACCCTAAACCTAACTGTAACCCTAACCCTAAGTTGGGAGTAGTGTTAGGGTCTTTAGGTTTTTATAATTTTAATTTATCTCTCCATAGCACTTTCATTTCTGGAAGGTCAGCCTAACGGGATATAGGACCAGAAGTGACATCAGAACGAGAGCGTCACCATACCCAGCAATTCTGAGGATAGGTAAATTGACCTAAGAAAGGCCTAAAAATCCTAACTGATCCCAATTTAGGGTTAGGTTTCCAGTTATGTTTTTAGACTTTTTTGGCAGTTAATACCAAAATTTGATTCAGGCTGATACAAATCAAAGCACTCAGACTCAGATTTCATTTAAGTTTGACCCAAATCTAAAATGCATTATGTGTAATTATTAATATACTGCACATGATAGGCTAATGGGAATAGATTGTGAGGTTGTATTCACATATACATCAGAGGTTCAGTCTAGGCCCTCCATCCTTATAGGACAGGACAAATTGAGTATTATGCGGCAATTTTCCCCAGACAGTACCCAGTTATAAATCAATGGAGTTTGTGGTAGTGGTAGTGTTTGTCCTGTAACAGAACCATCACAGCCTTGTGGCTTTTAACAGAAGCCACAATGTAGTTGTTAATGCAGACATACATGGATATGAAAAAAGGAAAAAGAACAAAAAAAGACAGTCCATATGTAAAAATCTCAAAGCATAGCTTCATTATCATTAATCCTTACTTTGTGCGAAATGTGTCACAGAATTACTATAACTGCTCTATGTTTAACTATGGAAAACAGAGTGGAAAGTGACCTTGTGACCAACTTGTGCTACAGCACTTGATAATGAGTTTTCCTAGAAGCAGGGAAATCACATAGGGGAGTATGAGAGTTCTCTTCCCCCATTCTTAAGATGTTCAGGACGCTGGACATAAAGGATGTTTTGAGACCTATAACATGGCTGCATATTTATCAGCTCCAGTTCTAGAGCAGCACAAGTATAGTGCAGCTGTCTCTTCCTCTTCTTTAGGTTATTTATAATTCATAGACTTCATATACATTATAATATTTCAAAGTTACATAAAAGTAGAAGTTCACTTAGTTCACTTAACAAAATTTATAACCTCCTGTGCATGCATGCCTTAAAGCAAAATATGATATCTGTAGAAGAGAATTCATTCTAGGCAAGGTATGTACATTCACAATTTTTCAACTATTTGTAAAGCTCTCTGATAAGGTGAAATGATTACATGAAAGCATATAAACTTCTGTACTTAAAACACCTATTCACTGAACATTTTAAACTGCTTTTTGAGAAAAGCAACATATTTGATTTGTTTATAAGTGGGAGATGAGGCATTGTTCTTCTTTACGTGTGTACGTTAAAATTGCAATATAAAATATTATAGGCTGAAAAATTATATTTTATTAGACAGTTACAAAAATGTCTGCAAGGGAAAGACAACCTCCTGACATCTATGTAGGGAAATCAAAGTTCTGCTCTTTGTACTTTATGTAGCTGGTATAACCAACCCTGTTTGAAAAAGGAACTAGAAATTGAGGTCAAAAGCCTTCTTTGATAATGCACCCTGAGCAAGCAGAACAGAATTTTTTTTTTCTGTGCAAATCTCTGCAAGTGGAAGATTGAGGGGATTACTTTTTATTGGAAGTTACCAGCTAACCTTGATCAATGATCAGAATTAAATAAACTGCTGTGATATGAAAAAATGAGTTTATAAAACCTTCCCTTTCTCTCTTAAGAGGCTCTACTCCTCCAGTTTAAAAGAAAATAAGCAATTTGCCCAGTGTCACTGACATTTCCAAATCAAATATGAGACACTATTATTGTAACTGCAGTTGGAGAGCCATGATTATGGACTTATCTATGACACAGCACCGATTCTTGTTTGTCTGTCTCCTTTGATAAGTAATGTAGTAGTTAAGTACTTAAAAAATCTAATTTTTACAATCTTTACCTAAAGAAGAGGAAAGAGCATAACAGTTTTTAGCCACATCCTGTTAATAGTCAAAACAGAGTAACATTTCCATACTGTATGTCAATATTTTTTTTATTTTTCTTTCTTGCAATTTATCCTGATGGAAACAATAAATGTACACTACTGTTACACTCAAAGAAGCCTGCATATAAGATTAGGAAACACATTTATTCTAATCACATATGCATATCTTCCGATAAATATCACGATAATATATATATACATATATATAAGTGTCTGGCATTGGTTATATTAAAATCCCATTAGCATTGTGCCAGTAACAACTATTGTTGCTCGGCAGTTTTTCTGCTTTAGTCCGGGTCCTGTTTTTTATGGATCAGCCAAATTGCCTGGTAGAGAAAGGTTACTTCAATACTCCAGCCCAGGTCTTACCAGCCAGTTAAAAGGCAGTTGGTTCAGGTCAGAAGGAGGTGTGTTTCTGGACCTGATACCAGAAGCTGTTCCTGCCAGAGGTATAAGGCTGAGTAGGCCTGGAAACCTGCTATTCCTAGTCAGCGAGACTGTGCATTTTTGTTTCTTTTGCCCGAAGAAAGGAATTATCATTGTACTGCTGTTTGTCATATGTTGAAGCCAAGCCGTGTTTGTTTTGACTGTGGACTTTGAAATAAAACGTACTTTATTTGGACTAAAAATATTTTTGCAAGCGTCTGCCTTTGTGCTGACTTTGTTCAAAAAAATAAAGGGAACACTTAAACAACGCAACGTAAATCCATGTCAATCACACTTCTGATTGACTTCTGAAATCAACCTGTGAATCAATTTATCTTGCTGTTGTTCAAATGGAACAGATAAAATGTAGAAATGATAAGCATAATCAATTAGCCAGACATCCCCAGTAAATTAGTAGTTCTGCATGTGGTGACCACTGGCCATTTCTCTGTTCCCATCCTTTTTGGCTGTTCTGGTCACTTATGCATTTTGTCATTACTCTCAACCCTAGGGATAGTATGAAGCAATGTCTACAACCCACAGAAGCTGTTTAGGTAGTGAAGCTCATCCAGAATGGCAGAACAATGCGAGCTGTGGCAAGAAGGTTAGCTGTGTCTGTCAGCACACTATCCATGCCAGTCCACTAGGAGATGTGTAGGGGCCCATAGGAGGGCAACAACCCAGAAGCAGGACTGCTACCTAATCCTTTGTGAAAGGAGGAACAGGAGGAGCAGTACCAGATCCCTACTAAATGACCTCCAGCAGGCCACTAATATCCATGTGTCTTTTCAAACTGTCAGAAACAGACTCCTTAAAGGTGGTTTGATGATCCATCATCCACAAGTTGGTGTTGTGCTTACAGCCCAACACCGTATAGGGCGACTGGTATAAATCCACCAGCAAAAGAACACTGAACAACAATGGTATGCATGGAAAGATTGCAAGGAGGAAGATGCTACTCTCCAAAAAGAACATTGCTGCCTGTCTGCAGTTTGCGAAAGATCACCAAGACAAACCAAAAGGCTAGTAAAACAATGTTTTGTTAAGATATGAGACCAAAGTAGAGTTTTTTGGTTTAAATGAGATGTTTCATGTGTGTGCCCTATTCTCTCCGTGGCTCACTCTGCGTGAAGCAAAGCAACCACCCTGAAAAGGGCGACCCTGCACTGGAACCTTATCGTTAACCAACCCTTGCTTTGTGCAGAAAGCAGACAGACAACATATAACAGACGAACGAAGCACAAACAAAACAGTAAGTGACAAACAAGTAAGTGTGGTCAGTCAAGCTGAGGTCAAGCCAGGAAAGAGCGTAGTACAAAATCACAGAGCAGGAGAATAACTGAGATGCCAAGCCAAAGTCCAGAACCAGAGAAACACAATATAGCAGAATCACACAGAACTAAAAGCCAGGACACAAGAGCAATCACAGGCACTAAGTAAACAAACAGCCAGGTCTAAATACCCCAACTTAGCCAGGGATTGGATTCAGGGACTTAAACCCTGAGACTGTCACTCAAAATTGACAGGAACCTTTTAAGGGGGCAGACACTCATTACTGACAGTATGGAGAATCAAAAAAATTCCACCAGAAACATCTCATATTATCTGTGAAGCATCATGGTTATAGCCCATTTTGCTGCATCTGGGTCAGGACGACTTGCTTTCATTGATGGAACAATAAATTCTGAATTATATTTGCAGATTCCAAAGGAAGATGATCAGACATCTGTCTGTGAGCAGAATCTCAAGAGAATGTGGATTATGCAGCAAAACAATGACACTAAACACGCAAGTTGTTCTATTAAAGAATTCTTAAAGAAAAACAAAGTTAATGTTTTGGAATGACCAAGTCAAAGTACTCTTGTTAGGCCTCGTTCACACGGCTTATTTCGCCGCGTATTTGCCGACGGATTGACGATCGTCAATCCGTCGGCAAATCCGTCCGAAATAAGTCACAGCCTATTTTCTATTGATTTCAATAGAAAATACGGCTCGTCGTCACACGACGCGTAGTTCCGTTCTGGATTGCCGCCGCGGATTGACGACGGCAATCCGGACGGAAAAACAATTCACATGTCATTTATTTCCGGACGGATTCACCACCTACAATGATTGTAGATGGTGAATCTGTCGGGAAATCAGTTACAAATTTGCAACTGATTTTCAACTGATTTCAGAACGTATTTACATCGGAAATCCGTTGTAAATATGTTCTGAAATAAGCCGTGTGAACGAGGCCTTAATCCAATAGAAATGTTGTGGAAGGACCTAAAGCCAGCAGTTCATGGGAGGAAACCCACTAATATAACAGAGCTGAAGCTTTTGTTTTGTACAGAGAAATAAGATAAAATTCCTACAATTCCTTTAAGCTGATGTGCAGAAATTATTAACAATTACCTGAAATGTTTTGAAGCTGCTATTGCTGCACAAGACAGTCATACCAGAAACTGAAAGCTTTTGTTTTGTACAGAGAAACAAGATAAAATTCTTACAATTCCTTTAAGCTGATGTGCAGAAATTATTAACAATTACCTGAAATGTTTTGAAGCTGCTATTGCTGCACAAGGCAGTCATACCAGAAACTGAAAGCAAAGATTCACACACTTTTGCCTTTCACAGATATATTATATTTGATCATTTTTCTCCCAAAAAATAAATGACCAAGTCAAATATATTTGACTCATTGTTTAATTTGGTACTCCTCTACTTTTAAGATGTGTGTAAATAACTGATTTAGTTTTAAGTAAAATTCTTGCAGACCTGTAAAAAAAATTCTAAGGCCATCACAAACTTTTCAAGCACCACTGAAAACCGTATTAAATATATTTTTCAAACATTATTATATATTTACTAACTGTATTAACTCTGGAATATTCATGTTATAGTCCTTTGTGAAAAGCCTCCTATGGTACGACATGCACCCTGTTCACTGGCCTAAAAATACAAGTCTCTTGATTTTGCCACAGAAAAATGAAAATTAATGCTTCTTATGCAATAAAGATATGGGATCTCAGATTTTATTTTTTTTTGCTGATGGTTTTAAGTCCTGAATTGTGTTTCTACTTAATGATTTTTTTTGTTCAATATTAAATTCTAATTTATTTAGTTTGATGCCAAAGTAGGTAGAATAATATTTACTTTTCTTTAGAATATTCTATGCATGTCTGATAAATTAAAGTAACCTTTTGGGATTCTATAGTGAGAATAGAGGCTTTATGACTCCTGTTTTATAGTAAGTTGTAAGTTACCACCATATCAAGGAGAACAATCAAGGGAAATCCAACTAAGTGTGTCTATTGCTTACTCCATTATACAGTGTAGGAGTTATGGGAATACCTGAACAGGCATTTCCTCCTTTATGTATTGATTTGACTCACCCCCTTATGTGGGATAGTTGTCGGTTTCAGAGGTAAGACTTTACTTCTAAAGCATTGCTGAG
Organism: Phyllomedusa bahiana; assembly: GCA_025379985.1. NCBI lineage: Eukaryota > Metazoa > Chordata > Amphibia > Anura > Hylidae > Phyllomedusa > Phyllomedusa bahiana. Next base: position 37,325 of record JAODAL010024968.1, read on the forward strand.
ACTTCAAGTTTAAGAACAAAAGATGTTTAATGTTATAATTCTTCCACTATAGATTTTTTTTTTATTTGCATTGAATATACTATTAATAGATATTGTTTAGGAATAAGCAAGCTACATAATAGATTGAAATGATAGCTGGAAATGCACAATAGCTCAATATAATTGTAGACAGCCACATGGCACTGGAATCTAATCTTTTAAATTATGTATATTATTTTCCTTGCACACATCTGAACCCCCTACAGGAAATTACATTCAACTGTTGGCAGCTGTGATAACTTGAAAACTTTGATGTCTCCCCATCACCATATATGTTCTCATTACAATAAAGTTGGTTGACTAACGCAATGAAGCTGTCAGAGTCTTAGTTCATATCGGATACATTAAGACTCCTACACTAATGCTAATATTCAGTTTGTAGATAGTTTACTGCACACAGAGATTTTACAGCAGGATAATCACTCTTCTAAATCTTTCATGATTCTTTTTTCAGATGCTCTAAAAAAGTTGATCTATAAATTATTTAGCTTCTGTGAAACCTGATTGACATGGAAAATATGCATTGATGTTATGGCAAATAGAAGTAAAAATGAGAATCAATGTCTGTAATTTTAAAAGGAAATTGTTTAGGAGAGTTAAAGTTGTACTAGTTCTATATATGAAACAATATAATAGAATAACATTAATAAGTACTTATGACACAAAACATACTGGCTGAAACTGCAATATCAACAAATCAAAAAACTACAATAACATTTCTATAAAAATGGCTTACTACATTTTTTTCTATTGCAGCATTGTTTTTGATATTTTACTGAAACACCCATACATTATTGTTTACTGCCTACTCAAAGAGCTATTCCCATCTCACTGATTTCTTTTAAACATGAGGCCAAAGGTAAATAAACATTTGTATCAAACACATTGCTGTTCTGATTTTGCTTCCTTTTAGAGTTTTTATCTCCTGCTTGTTTACAGAAAGTTTTTTAGCATATGTTCACACGGCTTATTTTCGTGCATATTTGCATGCACATTTTGCCATGTATTGCGCTTTATACACGGTGAAAAGCATGCTGAAATTAGGGTAATTCATAGCTCTCATAGAGAGCTATAAATTACGTGTCGTCTCCTTGGGCGTACGATACGAAGAGAAGTGACATGTCAATTGTTCGCGGCGCTTACACCCCGCTGACAATGCATGTGAATTGGGCCAGTTCCCCTATGCTTTTGGAGTATGCGCTGATCAGCACATGCTTCCAAAACACCCGGTACGGTTTTCTTTGCATGCAACTCAGCATCCTCTCTACTTCAAATACGATGAGTTGTGTTTCTACTAAACAGTTCTAAATTTGTCTTTATGAGATTCTCCCAATACTCTTTAGGATCATCCAAATTTTTTTACCCACTGTATGTTCATCCTGAGATGTCAGAAAAAAATCCAAATATCCCTACCTTTTTGTGAGCAGTGTATGTACGGCACACGTCTCAGTTTTGGAATTTGCAAAAATTTGGAAAAGCACATATTATTTTCTTTACACTTCACAAATACTTGCTACTTTGTACTGCTCTATCAAATAAAATACAAAATAAAATACATTTAAGTTGCGACTGTAAAGTTTAAAAATAAGTGCAAGCAATATGAAGACTTTTTAAATCTGCTGTACATCATGTTAGGGTTTGTTCACGTGACATATTCATATTCTGAATACACCTGAACACTATGGGCGACATGTATGAACGGGGCTGCGCCAGAATTCTAGAGTTTTTTCAGCCCGAAAACTGGCACAGCCCAGTTTGCTATATATTAAAACCTCCCGTATGCCAGTATCAGGCGTATTACAGAGCTCCTGCGGCACTTTGTAATGCGCCGGATTTCGGGGGAGAAGGGGTGTGTGGGAGGCGGGGTGCACTAGATTTATAGCTTCAGTACAGCAATTCTAGGCGCATTATTGTTGGAACAGTGGTATACCTGGGCCAGAAATGTTGTGTTAGCGCTAGAATGCATCTGATTTATGACCAGCTGTAGAGCGGGTTCAAAAATCAGGTACATTCTACATTAATATAATGCGCATGGAAATTGGCGTTTAGACGGCAAAATTCATACATGTCGCCCTATGTGTTTTTTACATCTCATAAAAATATGCACAGTAATTCAAGTCACTCAGTGCTTATTTTCAGTAATGAGGATATTAAAGTCACATTGTGTAAAATAATTAAGTGTGAGCAGCTTACTATGAGAATAGATATTCACCCTGTTATAGGAATATGACTATTCAGTCATTGTGGAAAGTTGCATAATGATTTAAGAACACTAGTGTTGAGCGAATGCGTTGGCCATCGACATCGGTCGATGGTCGATAGTCGACCATCATCGACAAGATAGTCGATAGTGAGCAGTCGATTATGAGCGATGACCATTAAAGTTGATAGGAGAGCAACAACACCTTCATTCTTACACCCAAACAGGGCTGGAGAAGCTGGAATTAACAACCACAACAGTCAAATGGATACGTGCTACATCTTAGGCGACACACTTAGATTATAAAAGCCACGGAAAAAAAGTCACAGACCATTTACTATCCCTGTCTTGTACCACAGCCTGACTCTTAAACCTGAATCACCCACAAATTATAAAGTGACAGAAGGCAGTATGATTTGAACCATCATGTTACTTGAACTGGACATTGAATATCCCTGTCCTGGAACGCAGCATGAGCCCCAAACCTGCATGACCCCCACATTTAAAAAAGTGCCGGACAAAGGAGTCTTTCAACCACCATGTTAGTTGCACTGGACATTGACTATACCTGTCCTGGGCCATAACATGAGCCCCAAACCTGCATGACTCCCAGATTAAAAAGTGCCGGAAAAAGGAGTCTTTCAACCACCATTTTAATTTCACTGGACATAGACTATCCCTGTCCTGGGCCACAGCATGACCCCAAACCTGCATGACCCCAGATTAAAAAGTGCCGGAAAAAGGAGTTTTTCAACCACCATTTTAGTTTCACTGGACATAAACTGTCCCTTTCCTGGGTAGCGCTGGCCCCTCCGTATGAGTGCGGACCAATTGAGCTTCACTTGGAAATACTGGTGGTTAACGCTCCTGTTTCACCCAGGTGCCCTTTTTCTTGGCATTCTTTTTCTCATTTTACTCAACGTGCTGGAGGAAATGTCTCTGTACTTTGTTCTCTGTCTGTGCTCCATACTCCATGTCCTCTGAATAACCTACATCTGGTCAAGTTTTCCTGTACCTTCCTTGTACAATTCAGAGGAATTTTTTTACCAGCTATTTTGTACATGCAAGTTTTTTAGTAGTTTAATTCTAGAAAACACATTTTTAAAATAGGATGGAATCCCACCATGTCTCTGTTTCTCTTTTTTTAATTGTATTAAATGGGTTGTCTCAATACAGGGATTGCTAGCTATGTTAAAGATGATGCTGCAGGTTGCATTAACCACTGAAGAACAGATTGGCGATGCTGTTCGTTACTGGGATTCACAGGGCCCTGACCCAGCGATGACAGGCCTGACGGTCCTGCAACTGACGATCCGATGGCATGCGTGTTGTCGCCAGCACTGGAAGGAGCACCTTCTCTTGTACCTCTACCTCCATGTCCTACCCCCCCTCTGCTCGCTTACGACCTGAATTTCGCTCCATGTTCAGAAATATAAACATTTGAGAAGGTATGGAAGAGTTTTGGAAAGTCTCTTATTAAAAGACGGCAAATCACAGCTATTCTCAAATCCCTCAAATCAAATCAAAATTGCTGGATTCAAATATAACTGCAAAGATCTATCAACAAAGCTGGCCTGCGCCAAAGTGAAAAAACACGTATCTGAAATGTATTCGGATAATAAAAAGTATTTTTGGCACTTATCAATTCACCTGTGTTGACTACAAAATTGCTGGATTCAAATTTAACTGCAAAGTAGATCTATCAACAAAGCTGGCCTGCGCCAAAGTGAAAAAACACGTATCTGAAATGTATTCAGATAATAAAAGGTATTTTTGGCACCTATCAATTCACCTGTGGTGACTACAAAATTGCTGGATTCAAATTTAACTGCAAAGTAGATCTATCAACAAAGCTGGCCTGCGCCAAAGTGAAAAAACACGTATCTGAAATGTATTCGGATAATACAAGGTATTTTTGGCACCTATCAATTCACCTGTGGTGACTATAAAATTGCTGTATTCAAATTTAAGTGCAAGCTGCCTCAATGAACAAAGCTATAGTGCGCCAAAGTAAAAAAACATGTATCTGTTATGTATTCGTATAATACAAGATATTTTTGGCACCTTTCAATTCACCTGTGGTGACTATAAAATTGCTGGATTCAAATTTAAGTGCAAGGTGGATATATCAACAAAGGTGGAATGAGCAAAATTGAAAATGAACACCTATCTGAAATGTATACTGATAACAAAAGTGGAGTTTTTCACTTAACAAAGAGACCTGCAGTTACTAGAAAAGATGTGTATCCTATAAGTTCAGGCTGCCCAATATTCAGGAAATATTTCAATAGAAAACTGTTAATAATAAAGCTATCGTAGTGCAATGTCTACACTAAGTCTTAGTGAACTTTATCCAGTATTCTTTATTGTGGTTGTCTGGGTTCGCCCGCGGGGGGCCCTCCCTCCGCTCCCCCCCCCCCCCCGTGACTTTACAGCGGTAGATGCTCCTTTAAGATTCTCTAACTAACTACATAAAATCTTCCAATCTCTAATCTAACTAAATTGTAAGGATCACAGGTAATAGTAGAGGTTTCTCTGTGAAGAAATATAATAATTTTGCCGAGCTGTTTGGACACAAGCAGAGCGCACGTCCTTCTGCTCTGAGACGCTGAGAGACACTGAGGCTGAACAGGAAACGCTGTTCTATGTAAAACGAGGTCATGTGATTTTTCCAGCCAATCGCAACCATACACATCCCAGTCATGACGTCGCACACAAATCTCACCCTGCTCTATTTTGTAAGCTGATTTGCTGGCCGCCAAAATGACAGGAAGCGCCGAAAATGGCGCAATCTTAATAGATGATGCACAGATTTTAACCTAAATTATCGCATGATCTAAAAAATCTGATCACCATAAAAACTGTGCCGATTTCAACTTTGTCGATAATAATCGCTCAACACTAAAGATCATCCCTTTCCCATATGAAGTTGTAACTAAGACCATGTTGTCAAGTTACAAAAAGTTTTGCTTGTTAAACATGTTAAATGTTTGTTATGCTTCGTTAATATCCTTTTATTAACCACTTGCTGGCCAGGCTGTTTACCCATTCCTGTTTTCTTTTAGTACAAATTTATTTGAAAGCTGTAATAGTTTCTTATACCTGGTTATTTAAGTCACTTTTTATTCTGTGGTACCTAAGGCAATTTTTTTTTTTATTTAATATTTGCATTAGCTTTTCTTAATGTCTATCTTCCAATTTTTTATTTTTTACTTTTTTTATCACAAAGAGTACTAGTAGCAAAAGTTCTAACATATATATAGAAGTAGAGGCGGCACTCACCGATTCCAATAAAAGAACCTTTATTCAAACAGGCGGCATAAAAATATCTCCGGGACAGGACAGATAGCTGCTACACGCCAACGATTGTTTCGCGCTTGTCGGCGCTTTCTCAAGGCATAATGGGAACTGACTTCATCTCGTCTTTTAAACCCATCACTGGCCGCATTACTTCCGGCAACAATGTTACAGCTACGTCTAACAGCAACATTACGACACAAATATAAACAAACAATACAATTACACATTTCACAGAAATGGAGACAGGTCACTTCTATCATTCAGTCCCAATATACCAAAGGCCTCCGTGCGCAAGATCCATTGTGCTTTGCAGCGTAAAAGCCTAGTATATCGATCAACCCCACCTCCTGAGGATAGTATCCTTTGTATACCTGCGAATGTAAATACAGAAATATCATCATTATGAACCTTATTAAGATGGGAAAGAAAACTTGGGGCACCCTTCTTTGTTTTTATAGAATACAGATGTTCTCTAATTCTTTCAAATAACGGACAAATTGTCTGCCCTATATAGACATGGCCACAAGTACACCACATCACATACACAACAAAATGTGTGCGACATGTAATTAATTCCTCCACTATGTGTGTTACACCCCCAATCTTTACCATTTTACCTGTCACCATTTTCTCACACAGTAAGCATGAGCCGCATTTGTGGTTACCCTTTGGAGCTAATTCAGTAAGCCAGTTTGTAGTCTTTCCACCCTTTAGGTTCCCATGAACTAACTCATCTCTTAGGTTACGGCACCTGCGGAACGTGACAATTGGAGCTAAACTCGTTTTTTCCTGTAGATCTACATCACTGCTCAGAATATGCCAGTTTGTTCTTACTGCACTCCTAATGATATTTGACATGTTGCTATATTGAAACGAGAAAATCGGCCTCTCATTTTTGTGTTTTACTCTCTTCTTAAAAACATTTTTTTGACGTTCTTGATTTATTGCCCTAGTAAACGCATTAGATATTAATGTCTGATCATAACCTTTCGCTTTTAATCTATCCGTCAATTCTAGAGGCTGTTCTAAAAAATCACTATACTCACTATTATTTCGCCTTAGCCTCAAAAATTGCCCATACGGTAATGACTTTTTAAAATGATTTGGATGAAAGCTATCATGATGTAACAATGCATTAGTTGCGGTTGGCTTTCGATATCCTTTAGTGATAATTCTTTCTTCAACTATCAAAATCTCCACGTCTAAAAAAATCACACATTTATCTCCAAAACTAGATGTAAATTCCATATTTACCTCATTCTGATTAATATATTTAACAAACTCATTAAACTGTACCTCTGATCCTGCCTAGACAATAAAAATATCGTCTATAAATCTTGTCCAGTACGCTATGTACTTCACAAAAGGATTTTCTGAGTTGTAAATATATTTTTCTTCCCAGTACGCAAGAAACAAATTTGCAAAAGTTGGTGCTACTGGTGTACCCATTGCCGTCCCAGTCTTCTGTACATACCAATCTTCATTAAACTTAAAAGCATTATGCTCAAGAACAAACTGTAATGTTTCACAGATGAAATCAATTTCTACCGAATCCCTATTTGTCCTACCCAAAAATGACCTGATAGCTTGCAGGCCATCCATATGTCTAATTTTAGTGTAAAGACTGGCAACATCTATTGTTGCCAGTCTATAATCGGGGGACACTGGAAGATCAGAAAGATTTTGTAATAATGTTTTGGTATCCAGCAAAAATGATGGGACTGATGATAGAATAGGTCTTAAAAGCCAATCCAAGTATTGAGAAATAGGCTCAGTAATTGAAACTTTTCCAGCTACTATGGGACAACCGGGGGGAGGAGTCAATGATTTATGAATTTTCGGTAAAAAATACCAATATGGTTGAGATGGCGTGAAGGGTATCAATCTTTCAGCCAATCTCTTGGACAAGAAACCTATAATCTTTCCTCTCTGTAACAATGTTCTTAATCTATTCAAATACATCTGACTTGGATCACCCTTTAATTTCTCATAGGTCTCATTGTCACTCAATTGACGATTCGCTTCAGATATATAGTATTTACGATCCATCAAAACAATATTTCCCCCCTTGTCAGCGGGCTTCACTATCACCTCTCTATTGTTCTTCAATTCCTTTAATGCTTTTATTTCCTCTGTTGTCAAATTCGGAGAGGTTGTAGGATATATCAGAGCTTTTATATCTAAAAACGAGTTTAGCTCCAATTGTCACGTTCCGCAGGTGCCGTAACTTAAGAGATGAGTTAGTTCATGGGAACCTAAAGGGTGGAAAGTCTACAAACTGGCTTACTGAATTAGCTCCAAAGGGTAACCACAAATGCTCACTGTGTGAGAAACTGGTGACAGGTAAAATGGTAAAGATTGGGGGTGTAACACACATAGTGGATGAATTAATTACATGTCGCACAAATTTTGTTGTGTATGTGATGTGGTGTACTTGTGGCCATTTCTATATAGGGAAGACAATTCGTCCACTATTTAAAAGAATTAGAGAACATCTGTATTCTATAAAAACAAAGAAGGGTGTCCCAAGGTTTCTTTCCCATCTTAATGAGGTTCATAATGATGATATTTCTGTAATTACAGTCGCAGGTATGCAAAGGATACTATCCTCAGGAAGTGGGGTTGATCGACATACTAGGCTTTTACGCTGCAAAGCACAATGGATCTTGCGCATGGAGGCCTTGGGTATATTAGGACTGAATGATAGAAATGACTTGTCTCCATTTCTATGAAATGTGTAATGGTATTGTTTGTTTATATTTGTGTCGTAATGTTGCTGTTGGATGTAGCTGTAACATTGTTGCCGGAAGTAATGCGGCCAGTGATGGGTTTAAAAGACGAGATGAAGTCAGTTCCCGTTATGCCCTGAGAAAGCGCTGACAAGCGCAAAACAATCGTTGGCGTGTAGCAGCTATCTGTCCTGTCCCGGAGATATTTTTATTCCGCCTGTTTGAATAAAGGTTCTTTTATTGGAATCGGTGAGTGCCGCCTCTACTTCTATATCTATGTTGGGACTGTGCCTATCTTATTTTTGAGGATGAGCACCACCTACCTGAATGGAGATTGAAGGTGTCCACCAGAATACCCAGCAAGGATCTGTGAGAGCGGTGTAAATGTGAAGTTTAACCCCCTAGTGCCGGTTAGTTGTCTCTTCGTTTTGGATCTAGTAGCAAAAGTTCTTTACTAGTGTTTCCCTGTTATGATCATTTTTAGATAGGCGTCATATACTAACAGTTGGTTTTAGGTCATTGAGCTCCTTTCTCAAAGTAATAGTTTGAGCTGTTGATGTTTTTTTGTGTGTTTTTTTAAATTTATTTTACTTATTGTACTCTCCCATAGCATCACAAAATGTCTTTGGTATATTTTTTTACATAACATTTTTTTTCTTTTTATTAATAATTTCCCCTACAACCGAGACTGATATATTGTTTCTACATACAGGGAAAATGCAGCCCCCAATTCTGACTGGACAGCCAATATGGGTCTGATAAGACCCAGAAGCTCCTGCAGTAACCCTACTGCAGCTGTACAATCTCTGTACAGCTCTAAACTCTACTTATTACACCCTGACAAAGTAATAGTAAAGCTGTAATTTCACCCTACTGCAGATTAGTATACAGTTTAGTGTAGTCTAGAACCCTGTAGGGAACAAAATTCCAAGTAAAAAATTAAAAGTTTTAAAGATTAAAAAAAAAAGTTAAAATAAAAGTTCAAAACACCTCTTTTTCCCATTAAACAAATAAAAAAGGAAAATTCTAAAAAAAAATTGCAACATTTATATGACTGCATCTGTAAAAGTTTTTTTTAATAATATATAGACTCATATATCTTGCACTGTCAATGCCATACAAAAAATAATCAGTTCCAAAGCTAAAGTTTTTTTTGGTCTTTTTTGCCTTTCCAAAAATGAAAGATTAAACATTTTCAAGTATTTAAAAATGACACCAATAAAAAACCACATGTCAGTCTGCAAAAATCAAGCCCTAGGTCCGTAGATGCAAAAATAAAGTTATTTGACTCAGAAAATGTCGCAAATTTAAAAAAAAAATGGTTAGACTCATCTGCAGTATTAAGATGACATGTCATTTATAACACAGCTTAACAAAATGGGGCAATTGTGTTTTATTTTCCATTTCACGAAGTCACGTGTCAGGTCACACCAAGACATTTGATTTTTTTTTGGTGAGGGGGGTGCACTTTTTCCTATTTGCCCAGGGCACCAAAATTCCTTGCCTCAGCCCCACTAGAAAGTACTGAAGCTTAAATATCGGAAGGTTGTCACCCCAAATATGAGTATTCAGATAATCGATTCCATACAAATTAATATTGTTGTTTTTGGCAGCGAGCACATACATTTCTGCAATCTCCTTTAAGCTGTATGGAAAAGTTACAATAAAGTTTGCACCAAATCTACAATTGTGATCATCTTACACTGTCTTGCTTTATACATCCAGTATTAAAGAATATGACACTGGTCTAACTTCATTTGAAAAAGTAATTTGTTCATGTACAATGAAAAATTCTCTTAAGTGAAGTCCCTACACATTAATTCAAGGAACCTAGAAATAAATTCTTAGTTCACCTAGTTAAGAAGCACATCAATGTTTTAGCTTTAAAAGCCTGTAACCTACATGCAGTATTTGTATTTCTATGGATTTATTTGCTGCCATAACAACTAAGATCTCATAGTTCTAATCATCAGGAAATGCCATCCAGTAGTTACATCAACACCCTCATTACAATCCTGAGACATTTCTTAGTAGCTTGTCTTCTAATGACTGCTAGAGCTGCATATGAATACTAAAAAATGTACCTAGAGCAATTTAGCTACAAGCATAATTTTCATCAGTGTGCATTAAAAGCTTCACTGTCAGTGCTGTTTACCTCTTACTTATCAAGCACAGTAATATAAAGTTTAGTGAGAGCCAGAAAATGATGGGAAGTGTATTCTTACACCTACAATATGGGCTGCTGGGAAAAATATTAGAATTATGAATGGTATATGGAAGTAAAAATGTGAGCTACAAATTCTGCCTTTTAGTATGAATTCATGTCTAAACTTCACGGTACAAAGTAAAATGTATTTTTTTCTGCACACAAATTTCACTAAACTGGCATCAAAAATAATCCTCAATGGTCTTGAATTCCTAAACTGATTGAAAGGCTGACATATTACAATGCAACAAATAAATAATATTTCCATTGCTACAAAATGGTAAAAGTGTCACCTAGATTTTTTATTTTACTAGCCAAGACCAAATACTAATACATATTCTTTTTTTCTTATTTGTTTCTATTTTACGATTGTATACTTCTCAGGTCTATTTTCTTCACATTATGAGGTGAGTCATTCTTAGGGTGCTTTCACACAGTGCGTTTTTGGTGTGTTTTTTCAGTGCATTTGTTTGCAGAAATGCACAGCATTAAATTGCCTTTATTGCTGTGCATTTCTGAAAAAAACACCAAAAAAGGAGAAATGCACAGCAATGAAGGCAGTTTAATGCATTTCTGCAAAAAAACACACCAAAAGTGCACTGTGTGAAAGCACCCTTACAGCAGGTATGTGGACCATAGGCTTGACTTATACTAAAAAAGCTTTTTAGGCATGCTGTGTGACCTGTATATACCAAGAAGGAAGATGAGCTGTGTCCACCATTGATTGTTAGTAGCATGAATTTTTGTTATTTACATAGATGTTATCTTATATTGTAATCCTGCCTGTAATAATAAAGAAGAAACTGCTAAAAAAAAGTTTTATCTATATACAGGAAGTGTTAGGCTATTATTTGGCTTAGTGGCCAAAGTGAAAACTGCAAGATTTTAAAATTCAAAAAAAAGTCACCAGCACTTTTTAAGAAATATGGATATGGATAACTTGATTTGAATAAAGAGTCATTTCTGGTGGTAGAGTCCTATTAAACACTGTGAGTGTAGAGCGTGCCTGAATGAATGAACCAGTCAAAAATCTGACATGTGGTATGCCTTGTATAGTATAGTTGAGGTGCCTCATTTAGGCACATTCAAAAGTGTCATAACTGGCGTATAATACGCCTAGTTTTGATGTATGATAGTTAATTTATATTGAGAATAGGGCATCAACATTTTATTGGCGCAAAATACAAGGTAAAAAAATGGCGCAACCCTAATGGGACATGTTGCCCTCCTTTTTTATATTAATATGTAATTCATTTTTTCAAAACATGTTTTACTGACAAGTACATAATCAGTTTTGATTGTTGGGATTCAGGTGATGAGAAACTTGCTAAATTGCTAAAATAAATGGGCAGAAGCATGCATCCAAGTCCTGTGACCCTTTATTTCTGAGCATTTCTGCTGGATTCTTCTCAGGAGACAAGCAGTATACAGACTCATAGAAAGTCCATGCAATATGGATTTTGTTTACTCTGCTTTTCGAGAAGAACACTTATCCACCTGCTTCTGAACACTTCTGTCTCTTCATTTTAGTGCTCTGTGGAGATTTCAGAATCAGCACTTGACCCCCAGTGATCATTATCTTTGACATTTCGGTATGTTTTAAAATTGTCAGATTTTTAATACGCAATGTTGTGCGACATTAGTACATATAGCTATTATCAGTAGCCTTGAGGGCACATCTTGTACTTCATGTGGATTTTGGGTCTTTTTTGGTGGATTTTCATTCAGAAATGAGTCCCATTCATTTATATGTGGTTTTGGACACAGTTCTGCATCCAAAACAACATAGAAATGTTTTGGATGCATTTTACATGAGGATTTTAGCCATTTCCATTGACCTCTAGTAAATTTTCCATATGAAATACAAACAAAGAATAAACATGTTCTAAGTATTTTTACATATAAAAAAAAAAGGCCAATGAAAATACATGTTGCATGATGTACAAGGCTTATTTTCTATGAGATCAGTTAGTTTTAGACAAGTATTTCAAGTCAGAATCTGCGTGGATTCCAAGATGAAATACTTGTCGTGTGGACATAGCCTAAGTCTGCCACTGAAATTATGTAGAGGAAACAGAGTACACAAGAACTGTTGTTTATACAGTACCTCAATTCTTAATCTGCAACAGGATGTTACATTTCTTTTAATACATTAATACTGAATTTCTTTCAACTAGAGCATATCTAGAGACACAATAAACTTATTCAATATTTATATATAAATACACAAGTATGCCAACATCTGAACATCAAAACCATATCAGCATTAATACAAAGTTATTATTTTAGAACATACCTAGGAGATATGCTTCTATTCAGCCACCAAATATTCCTTTAAATTGGGTGTTTGTTAACGGTTTACAGTATGCTGGCAAGTCAAGTATTGGCAAACACATAATTTTCTATAAAAACTGAGGAAATGAGAAGCAGCCTAATGTCTCCAAAATGTGTTTCGCCAAGAGTTGAGTGCAAGGATTCAGCTTTTACATCATAAAACAATCCAGCATATTAATAAATACTTCCATCTAAATGGGGTCATAAATGTGTTAAAACCCAGTGTTTCTGCCTTGGGAAAGCATCCAAAAATACTTGTTGCTTTGACAATGCTGCCATTCTTTGCTGTAGCCCACTGCTTTACAGGTCTTGATCAAAAATTGTATATATTGCTAATCCCTGGCAGTCATTGGTAATTCTAATATTTTTATTTAATCCGGTCTCCTTAAATTCTATGTGCTGATTGTACACATTTTTACAATCTTTTCTATCTGTACATTTCATTAGTCACTGAACACTGACAAAAAAATCAAGATCTTCTTTTAGGGCGACATGTCCGAAAAGAGACACCACCACACTAGTTTTAAGGCACATTAAATCAGTGTAAAGTGCACTTGAATTGACAAACCCATCAAAAACCTGGCTTGTGGTATACCTTGCATTGTAAAATTGATGCGCCTCTCTAGTCGCATTGCATAATTTAGGCACATAGCGTATCATTACTAGCTTATGTAATGTGCCTGCTTTAGATGCATTCAAATGTGTCATGACTGGTGTATAATGTGCCTAGTTTTGATATATTACAGTTCATTTATATAGTGAATAGGGCATCAACAGTTTTATGGTGCAAAATACAGCAAAACAATGGCACATTTGTATTGAGATATGTTGCCCTTAGTGTCTAAATTATGGCTGCGACACCAGGAAATTCTCCTTATTAATAATCCCTTACCATAGTGATGTAAAATTACATCACTATGCCTGCAAGGAGATATGGATCATTCTCACTTGCTGAGGATGCCAGCCATACTTGGTGGGTGCCGATGTTAATTACAGCTGATACCCACCGCTAACAGTAGGGATCGGAGCCAGCTCCAATGCCTGATGTTTAACCCTTAAGACATCACAGCAAAAGGTGGCCCTGGCATCTAAATAAAAGCATAGCACATTTCCTTACTATTGCCCTCTCCCTGCATCAAGATTGCATGATGATGATTACCATGGCATTTCCATAATGAGGGCTTCCATTGCTGCCATGTTAGAGGTTCTGCTACTTCCTGCCTGAAAATACAATAGGACACTGTAAGCCTCCTTTATCAAACTTGTCTAATGGTAAAACTGTTTTTGTTGCCCATAACAACCAATGAGAGCTCAGCTTTCATTTTTTAACTGCTCAGGAAAAATTTTAACTGAGCTCTGATTGGTTGCTATGGCGAACAAATACAGTTTTACAGTTAGACAGTTTTGATAAATGTGGGCCAGTATCTTTATAGGTGCTATGTAACTGCCCATTCTAGGGTGGATGAGTGATGAGATATATAACATATAACAATACAGTGGTGATATTTATTAGTTCTGAGATAACCATAGTATGTTGAGACCATAACTCTACAGAAAACTGATAATTGGTTCTGAAGTCCCTCAAATCTTATCTCACTATAAGGTAAAATGAAGATTAAAGAAAATTAACCAGATGATTACTACAGATAAGATAGGTCTTTGCATGCATTACACAAAAAAAGTTAGGGCTAACTGACTTTATATTGAAATTTCAGGATCAGCATAATTTTTTTTTATTTTTTTAAAATTAACTAAATGAGACCATCTCTTAACCAGGGGTATAGCTATAGGGGGTGCAAAGGTAGCAGACGCTACTGGGCCCTGCAGCCTAAGGGGGCCCAAGGCCACCCTTTGCCACATAAGGAGATAACAACATTGTAAGTAGCACATGGGAACTGGGGGGCCCATTTTACTTTTTACACCTGGGCCCTGGAGCTTCAAGTTATGTCTTTGCTCTTAACTTTAGAATGTGAATGTCCAACTGTTCAATGTTCCAGTACTTTTTGAACAACTTGCTCATCTCTAACAAGGAGCTTAATGACAAAATTCCCAAGAGGTGTTTGATCCCTTAATCACCCAATAATGCTGCTCACATTTTGGCATTTTCAAGAAATTTTATATTCATCTTAAAATTTCAGACAAAAGCCAAATAGCCATAACATTTTGTGAGAAGCAGTCAGAAAGAACTGCTGAAAGGTGTAGATCACTTTTTATTTTGAAGTTAGAAGCTAAATTGGTTCAATGTACCAGAAAAAAGAAAAATGGGACATTTCCTGGTGTCCAAAGAAGCTACATATCATGGCACATGTATAGAGCATTGAAGAACATGTAGTACCACATTGTACTGAAGAGAGGCACTACTTGACCACCAATCACTGTATGCACTGCAGTATTACAAATGTTTTACAAGTAAAACATTCATGATATTTGGTTGGATCTTCAATCACAGTTACATGTGTCACAGATCAGCACTGTCTGTAACATTGTATGGTGAGTGTGGTTTCAAGATTCACTGTCCCAGGAAAGACCATTGTATGCTAAAAATACTGTATCGTAAGGCCTTTGTAATTTGAGTGACTACTTTACAAAGCAAGATGGTAAAAATGGGAAACAAAAATACAGAAACCAGCTTCTGCACAAATTTCTCAGCCTTCCGGCCTAAATCTGATTGATTTTTAAGTAAAAAGAAACAAAGAAAGCACAACAAAACCACCATCATCACACTCGAACCTCCCTTTTCAGGGGAATTAAACTCTTATAGAGTTATTATAGAAACAGAAAGAAAAAAACTAGAGAGGTGTAACTCTCCAAAATCTTTATTAAAGGAGTTTTATCGTTTGAACTGTTCGTGCTCTTCAGCTAATTCTCTGAGATTGAGTTTGAAATCCAGGGGCGAGTCTCTCCTCTCAGCAGGCGTGTCTCTCCTCCCAGGAGGCGTGTCTTTCCTCACTGAAGAACTGTGACATCATCATTTTGTATGAAGCAAGGGATGCTGAAGGATGTCTGGATATAACAGCTCTGTAGCCTCCTGCATACTTATGTCTGCAGCCTTCAGGCTCCACAAGCTCCCTGCTGTGCTATATGCAGTTATACACACAGATGAGACATGTGAGGAGTGTACACTGGCCTCCCCCCTTCCCCTCTGTTACCAGGCTGCAGTCTGTGTTAATGTTTTATATGGAGGAATACACATTGCCCTCCCCCTCTTCCTCTCCCCCTGTTAACAGGCAGGAGACTCTATAATACTGTGTTATATGAGGGGATCTGTGACTTAAAGGCGTTTTGCCACCATGTAATGTCAATGTGGGATGCTTAGAAATCATAAGTTAGGCACTTTCCTAAATGCATGTCATTAAAAAAGTGTAAAAAAAGCAGCTATCATCCAAGTAAAGATGTCAACTCTATCACTCAACATTCACTGACAGCAAGCACCTGTTATATGTCTTAGTTTACACACAAATTACACTGAAAGCCAGCAGCTTTTACTTCTGTTCTAGTGGTGTTCACTCAAATTGTACTGACAACAGGCAGAGATCTTTACTCAGCTACAAGGACAAATGTCAGCTTCAAGTAAAGATCTCTGCTTTCTGTCAGTGACATGTGAGTGAAAACAATGGGGGAGAAGCAATCAGCTTTGAGAGAAGACCCTGCTCAACCTGTAACTAACTTGGGCTGGTAGTGTAGTGGTAGAGCTTTGCTTTTACAATGAAGGGGTTTGGAGTTCTAGTCCCTCACAGAGTATTTTTCCCCCCTAAATTCTACACATATGTAGAGAGACCTAAAATATATATGTCAATCTCTATAATGATATATATATATACACATACATAGCTCCCCTATATACTGTCTCATCTCCCAGAGTATATGCATTGTATCACAATGTTGGAAGTGTTTGGTGTGACTGTGAGGATGGGACACTATATAGGGGAGCTTTGTGTTATATATATATATATATATATATATATATATATATATATATATTATTTTACTCTAGAGATGTTTTTATATATATATATATATATATATATATATATATATATATAAAATTATAGATGTTTACACATATATTTTCATATCTTTACATATGTGTACAATTTATAAAAGAAAAAAACTACTGATGGGGCTTGAACTTCTAACCTCTCTCTTGTACAGTTGATCAGCTAAGCACTACACTACACATACAGCTTGTATAAACACTGTGTTGAATCCTTATGTCATGCACTGCAGAGGAGTTCATGATGCAGAGGCTGAAGGATAGGTAGTCAACCTCGGAACGAGCACATGATAACGTCAGGAGGAGGCGGGGGGTTGCAGTAGATCTGAGGAACAGAACGACCGCTTTTCAAAAGAACTGGACCTGTGAGGAGGTGAATCAACCTCTTGGCAAAAGCCCTTTTAACAGGCAGTCATTGCCCAGATCATTCACCCTAGAGCTGGGAGATGTATATAGAGCCAGTAGACCTTAGTTTCACTATTGATTTTAACAGCTCAGAGGGGAGAAAACACATAGTGTGCATGCAGCCAATCACAGTGCAGGAGGCGTGGCCGGGGCGTTTGCTGTCTAGGGGGTATCCTAACAGGCGGAATGAAATGTCAGCCCATCACAGTGCAGGGGGCGTGTCTGGGGGGCGGGAAACGTCCAGGGGGCATGTCTGACCAGCAACAGCAGAAATAGAACACAGATTTACAGAAAAGATCATATCTGCTAACCAAGTGACAGAGGTAATGCAACCCAATTACAAAAGTGCTTATTTTTACTGTCCCCATAATCTGAGACATGATCTTTGTAGCGATAAAACTTCTTTAAGCTATTATTCTCCAAAGCATTATAAATAACAGACATGTCTGATATAAAGCAGAATGCAATACAGATGTGGCACAGGATGGAAGACATTGAAAAGGCACAAACAATAGTTCTCTTGAAGAACAACTTTACACTGTGCATACAATTTTTGATGACTGCATAAATCAAGATAAGATAATCAGCCTACAAAATGTTTGTAGACTTTTGAAAAATTTTTCCTTTAAGATTAACACACTGCAGATTCTTTATTTCTACAAGTAGCCCCCCCATTTTATAGATCATGGCCCACTTTTTGCAGGTTACACCTCTTTTCACAAGTCCCTAACTCAAATTCATAAATTATAATTGCCACCAAGTGACTCAATAAGATCCTGGTAAGTTGTTTCAAGTATCTAGAGCCATGCTGTCTACAGTGCATCCCAAAGCTGCTGGAGGGTATGTAGAGAAGGATCCACAGAGTGAACACAATGAGCAATGTGGTTCCACAGATGCTTAACTGAGGAATTATGGTGTC
Source organism: Phyllomedusa bahiana (assembly GCA_025379985.1). Taxonomy (NCBI): domain Eukaryota; kingdom Metazoa; phylum Chordata; class Amphibia; order Anura; family Hylidae; genus Phyllomedusa; species Phyllomedusa bahiana. Next base: position 55,451 of record JAODAL010024968.1, read on the forward strand.
AGGATAGTACTTGGAAGGCTTGGTGTTGCTCCTTTCAGACATTTTCAGATATTTCTAACCGTGTGACATGTTGCATTGTCTTTGGAATTTCCCATCTGCTCCAGGCAAGATAACTAGCATATATGGGTGTATGTGATTGGCAAGGATGGATTAATGTTTCAGCTTTAAAAGTACTGTAAAAAATAAACCATATATAATTAGTTGTCTGAATCAGACTTACTGGTTGGGCACATCTGGCCGACACAATACTGCTGGGTTCTAGCTTATATATTTGAGACAACCATATTTTCCTTAGCTACTGAAAGAAGGGGCCTCACAAGGCGATGTGTTAAAATTTTATTTTTTCGATTTATTGTAATGTTTGTTAATACATGCAATCTTTATCTTATGTATGTACATTTCTTTTAGTTCAATACAAACGTAATTGAATAGAATGAAAGTGAAACTATAGTGGGCAAAAGAGGTTGATAGAGGTGGCATAATGGTGGGATATGTTTTCACAATCTGGGTCTCTATTACCTTTGGATGGATATTTTGATAGTAGTGCTTATCTAGGCATTGTGCCCCATGCACAAGGATTTTATAGCTATGGATTGGTTCCAGGAATGGACAGCAAGTTTTTCTGTAAACATCTGAGTACCTAGATTTTAGTCCCATAGAGCACCTCTGAGAAGAAATACTTCACTACCTCCATCTAATTTGCAGCAACTGTGAAAAAACTATTGTTTCTGCAGAACGATTTTAGCACAGAGTAGACTGTCACAATAAATTGCTGTAGTTCTAAAGCCTAAACGAGGTCCAACATGGTACTAGATAGGTGCCTCTAATAAAATTCCCATACAGTGCATATACAGTATAAACAGTAACAAAAACACTCAGGTCATTAATTCAAAAGATTATAGAAAGATTATAATAACTATTTAGATAATAGTAACATCCTTAGGTCTACACGGCAAAAGTAAAACAACATCAGATTCTATTATAAAATCTGACTAGTATTTTACGATCGGTTCTAATATTTTAAACACTTTTTTTTTTGCATAGATTTTGCGGTCAGTTTTCACCAGGCCTACACTGAACAGTTTTCCGGTGGATTATAGAACATGTTCTAAGTGTTTTGATTGGATTTCGGATTTGAAATAGCTACAGCTAGATTTTCTACTGAGGTCCATGGGGATGATTTACAGTCAGATTTTTGGGTGGATTCTAAATACTGAATCCACGTAAAATCCGACTGTAAGCCAGTGCCATGTAGACATAGCCTTATGACTGTAAGGGTTCGGTGGATTCGCTGGACCACCGCAAGTGATGATAGTTAAGCCACGCCAGGGAGCGGAGTCTAAGTAGCCCCCGGTATTCACAGAGCCCGCCGTAAAGCGGGATGGACTTGCTGCGGCGTGAGGCTTCCAGGTCGCTACCCCTGACGTGACTTGCTTGCGATGGTGGCCGGGGTACGGCGTGGTACAAAATCGTAATCCAGAGGCGTAGTCAGGAACAGGCAGAAGGTCAGGGCAGGCGGCAGAGGTTCGTGGTCAGAGACGCGCAGACAGTCAGGGCAGGCGGCAAACAGGCAAGGTCACGAACGTAAGCAAAGCGGACTGGTACACGGGTAATCAAAACGGCCTCCAACACCCTCTAAAGACAAGGTACGCACACCAACAATCTGGCAGAGACTGCTGGGGGCGTATTCCATTTATAGGACCAGCGGCCATCAATAACCAATTAATGGTGCGCTGACCCTTTAAATCCAGACCAGCCGTCGCGCGCTCCCTAAGCAGTGGGTACGCACACGGCGGCTGGGTCAGGCAGGAGCGCCGTTTACAGGAGCGCGGCCAGGTAAGGGAACTGGCGCCAAGGACTGGGCAGCGGGGGCATGGACGCGGGGAGCCCCCATGACAATGACATTGTAAGTACTGTAGCATCTTTTCCATTTAGGGAAAAGGAGAAAATACAGTATATTAGAAGATAATAAAAGGAGAGAATGTATAGAAGCGAAAATCCATCTAAAATTAGTAATAATATTATTGATAAATGAAGAAGCACTTTGACCTGTGTTTCAAAGCCTGGTACTTTCCCTTAATTTCTTTATATAGACTTTATTCATCAGTATGTGGAAAATTAACTGAATGCAGCCTTTGCTTGAAAAACCGAGATAGTATTTTGATAGGACTGTGTTTTAATATATACTTAGTACACCAAGCATTAATGGTTCCATCAGTGAGCACAATTTCTGAAAATGTGGGTGCGGTTACACAACACTGCACTCAACAGTAATTTTCAAGATGACACTGTTTTTCCCTGTCTCATTTAAGCACCATTATTACAATTTTTCTTAACAAAAGGCCAAGATAATAAAGTAGAAAGAAGTGGGTCAGGGGATTTTTTTAATAAGCTCTGATGCACTGTAGGAAAGAGAAAAAAAATCATATAAACCCTCTACGAGATATATCTAATCTCCTTATCTAATCTGGATGTGCTCTAGACAAGCAGTATTAGAGATGCATGCAGCTGTTTCCATTAACTGCATTTCTCTTCTTTATGTTACATTTTTGCAAGTGATTTTCACTGTCCAATGAGACGTCACAGAAATGAAAGAAACTTGTGAACGCTGTTAAAGCTGAAATATACCTGGCATCACTCCCAAGCCTATCCCCTGTTGTCTAACAAGACAGTTAAACCATTGAGGATAACTGCATATGTATGAGGCCATTTGTTACTGTGGTGAGGGAAATTGTGCACTGACAAGATGATAATTCCCAACTGAGGCCCAATTTTGCCCATGTTGATTTCCTGGTTTACACATTTATCTTCATTTTGTGCACATTGTGTTTTTTATCATATCCCATAGTGCAATAATGTGAGCAACCTATTAAAAATAAATGACTAATAAGCATAAAACTGAAACTTCATGAAAGGGATGGAATTTTACTGCTCTCTCTCTTTATTATCTTGACAATACATCTTTTATAAGTATTCTTGTTATTGCAGAAATAAAAAATAATATTGCAAGGTCAATTTGAGTGACTTTTTGTGATGTAGTCTTTTTTCATACAATACACTAATTCGAACCTATTGTGTTATTTTTTTCTGCTGCGGTTAACCTTTCTGCTTAATAATAAAGCAAATAACACAGTGTGTGGAAACTTTCTTGAGGATAAGATGAAAAAACATCTATAACTAGAGATGGACGAATCGATTCTAACGAAGTGGAATTCGTTTAGAATTTCAGGAAAATTAGGTTCGAAGTTTGGGGTACTTCGGGTGAACGAAGTGTGCTTTTGATTGATAAAATGGCTGCGAGCACATGGCGCTACATGGGGCAAAGCACTCTGGGAGGAAGAAGGGCATAGCCTGCATGACATGTGCAGAGATGAAGCCAATCAGAGACCGGCGGGATTCTGTGACGTCACCGGGCGCGACGCTGGGAGCTCATACCGCTCTCACTGTACTGATCAGGGAAGGTGCTGCCGCGGCTGATTGTTACTGAAGAACTGATTTTTATACAGCGATTTTTGTGGGGTGTCTCAGCTTGTCTCAGAGACTGCTTCTCTTAATGTTCTATTTCTGATTTTTTGGTGTATTGGATCTGAAGTCCAGTGCATATACATGTTAATGCTATCTGCTCACAGCACATTTGAATATCCAAGGGGCATCTAACAGTTCCTGTTGTATTCATTTAAAGAAACAGCATTTTTATATACAAAATACCACTTCATTTTTGGCTGCTCAATTCTTTTGCGCAATTTACATCCAGGGGTGAATTAAGCATTGTTCTGCTGCTGTTGTGACTCCAAGAAACCATCTTTTTCACCGCAAAAAATACAATTTTCCTGTAGCATAATTCACAAGCGAAGGTTAATTACAATTTATTCTCTTGTTGTGTAGCGTAGAAAACACGCAATTGGAACACGCTACAAAGCTTTTAGTTTTCCTGCTGCAATTCTTTTTTCGCAATTTACATCCAGGGTTAATTAAGCGTTGTTCTGCTGCTGTTGTGACTCCAAGAAATCATCATTTTCACCCCCAAAAAATACAAATTTTCCTGTAGCAAATTCACAAGCGAAGGTTAATTACCCAATTTTTTCCTTTTTGT